>CM070010.1:7638590-7909222 GCA_036247105.1 Cirrhinus mrigala
GAAATGGTGCTTAAAGAAGTTCACTTCCAAAACAAAAATTTACAGATAATTTACTCACCCCTTTGTCATCCAATTTCTCCATATAGTGGACTTCAATGGTGCCTCCAAATTTGAACTTCCTAAATGCAGTTTCAATGCAGCTTCAAAGAACTTTAAACGATCCCAGCCGGGGAAGAACTGTCTTATCTAGAGAAACGATCGGTCATTTTCTAAACAAATTGACAATTTATGTACTTTTTAACCTCAAACGCTCATCTTGTCTATTCTTTGTGATCCACATGCGACTTCTGTGTAATCCGGGTCAAGACAGTTAGGATATGTCGAAAAACCCCCGTCTCATTTTCTCCTTCAACTTCAAAATTGTTCTACATCACTGTTTTACCCTTTTTGTAAAGGGCGTTTGACCTTTGCATGTTCACTTTGTAAACACTGGGTTGGTGCTTCTGCAGCGATGTAGGATGATTTTGAAGTTGGAGGAGAAAACGAGATGGGAGTGTTTCGACGTACCCTAACTGTACTGACCAGGATTACAGAGTTCGCATGTGCATCGCAGAGAATAGACAAGATGAGTGATTAAGGTTAAAAAGTACGTAAATTGTCAATTTGTTACGGAAATGACTGATTTTTTCACTAGATAAGACTGTTTTTCCTCAGCTGGAATCGTTTAATGCCATTTGAAGCTGCATTTAAACTGCATTTAAGAAGTTCAAATTTGGGGGCACCATTGAAGTCCACTATATGGAGATAATTCCTGACATGTTTTCCTCAAAAGAAAACAATTTCTTCTCGACTGAAG
The DNA here is from genome assembly GCA_036247105.1 of Cirrhinus mrigala. Taxonomy (NCBI): domain Eukaryota; kingdom Metazoa; phylum Chordata; class Actinopteri; order Cypriniformes; family Cyprinidae; genus Cirrhinus; species Cirrhinus mrigala. The sequence goes on from CM070010.1 coordinate 7,639,387, forward strand.
AAAGAAAGACATGAACATCTTGGATGACAAGGGGGTGAGTACATTATCTGTACATTTTTGTTCTGGAAGTGAACTTTTAGGTACTTGTGAGAGTGTTTTTGCTCATGAAGGACTCAGAGACATGGACAGGGTGATGTAGTAGCCAAAACAAAATCTGGGTATAAGCAGTTTCAAGGGTCCAAGAATAGTTTCACTTTCACAGCACAAATAATCTGCAGTCCAGGGTTTAGTTTCCAGAGGGGCTACTTATACCATTATCAATACGAATAAAGATCATTGTGATCAAGACCAGTAACTAGTGTTGCTTTCGTCAATGAAAATTACGACTAAATATCTTCGTCAACGAACCTTTATCACGTGACGACAACAAGACGGGATGCAACATAAATGCTGTTCATGTAACGATGACTATAATTAAATGTATAATGCAATATTGTTGACGAATAAAAATGAGACTAAATGTGGTTTACAAAATAAAAACTATGCTAAAATGTCTCTTCATTTTCGTTGACCAAAACCGTTTAAGCCCTAATAGGCTATATGACAGATCAGAGCCAATGCTTTACCAGTCCAATGGCAGACTCCAGGGAAAGTTTGTGTTCACCGTTTCACTCACACCAATCACGTGCGCATATTTGTATCTTGACTATTACATTGCATTACTTGCATTACTAAAAAGAGACTAAAATACAATTTTCATTGACTAAAACTAGACTAAATGTCATCAGTTTTTGTCCACTAAAAGTAGATGAAAATAGTCATGGATAATTATGACTAAAATAAGACTAAAATGCTCAGACTTTTAGTTGACTAAAACTTGACTAGACTAAAAAGAGTATGAACGTGACTAAAACTAATAAAAACTAAAATGACAGCTTCATATAAAGACTAGACTAAAACTAAAATTAAAACAGGCTGCCAAAAACAACACTACAAATAACATTCAAGTTTTACAGTAAAATAGAGCCCTTAATTATATCATGGTTTGAGTCTTTTCTCTGTCTTTGAAGCATCTGTTTTCCTTTTCCTATTTTTGTCAATAAATAAGCAGAGGAAAATGGAGAAAGCAGCCCTCCTGGAGCAGGAAATTAAAGCTAAAGAGGAGAAGCAGCGACAGCTAGAGGAGAAGATGGAAGCAGAGAGACAGAGTAATGAAGAGAGGATGAGACAGATGAAGAAGAAGATGGATGAGGAGATGAGGCTTCTGAAAGAGGAGACTGAGCGTGCCATGGACCATAAACTGAGGGAGCAGGCTGATCTGATGCAGAAGGCGTTTAAAGAGAAGGCAGACAGGATGAGGGAGACTGAAGAGTTCAAGAAACGGAGCACTGAAGCCGAAACTAACAGAGCAAAAGAGTTTGCATTGAGTGTAGAAAATTTCAACAGGAGACATGAGGAAACAATGGCTCTGATGATGCAGAATCACAGAGAACAGTTGATGGCAATCCAGAGAAGATACGAAGAATACTAACAATACTAACTCTTCAGATGATTGTTGCATCATGTGAAATGCCTTAACTCTCTGATCATCACTGAAAAGGAAATTATAAATGTCACTTCTAGTCTGCCCTATGGCTTTTATCCATAATATTACATGTATTTTTTTGTTATATTGCTAATTAATTCTAAAATAAATTCTTTGTGTGTTATTAATCTTTTATTACATAGCTCTCTGAAATACTTGATTCTGACGGGTCAGTCGCACCATCCAGTGGTTTGTGATCCCTTGATAACAACCAATAAAACTGTGATAATACACCTCATGGTCTCTGATTAGCATGTTAACTGTAACTAAACTATACTGTAACATATGACAACAAACAGACAATTTCGACTTCACAAAGGCATCTATCGAAAACTAGTGAATATCAAAAATCTGTATGGTCATTTCTGTGCAGATCAGACCAAACATCTCCTGAGGTCATTTTGAACAAAATTGGACAAGGTTTGAAGTAGTAATGAGTAATGAAAAAAGAGTTTCATTTATTTCAAAATGGCAGACAAACAAAATGATGGAAACTGAAACATGAGATATTGTTGAATTTGGCCTAAACCAAAGATGGGACAAGATGTCGATGATCCTTACCAAATTATGTGCTGATATGTCAAAACATTAAAAAGATATTGCAATTTATAACAAAAGACATCTGGGGCCGTATGTATGAAGCTGCTCAGATTAAAATTTTAGTCTTAAGTGTGCCAAAATTCTAAGAATGATGTCATTTTACTCTTATTCCTAGACTTAAGATTAAGAGTGATTCATAAAGGTTTCTAAGTGTTAAGACAAGAAGACTAGGTCTCAGCTCCTAAATGATTTAAGGAGACACACACTTTACAATGAACATATGATGTATTGGAGTTATATGATGATATGGAGTTGATAAAATGATACATTATTATTTTTTAATAGTGTTCTTCTTTTTAAACTTTATTCAATTTACAAATCAATGCTCTTAATTGTAGAAATGAAAGTAGTAATTACATTTTTGGGCTGGAAAATTGGAAAAATGTATCAATGCACTGTTGATGACACAGTAAGTAAGGTGTTAAATATTGTGGCACTAACCCCACCAAACACAACAGTGACCAAAAGTGATGTGTGGAGGGTTTTTATGACCTCACATTTCACTTAAACCATCAAAATACGAGGGGGAAAAAAAATTACCAGTGTTGACAACTGCTTTTAATTGAAAGTAGCTAAGCTAGTCATTAAATGTTGCTAGATGACATCATAATGGCGAGTTCACTGATCTATATAAATATAAATATAGATCAGTGGAAGAGTCTCTGAATCTAGATGATTTGTCCAAGAAATTGATTTTGTCAGTAGGCTTTTGAAAAAAAATCTCAAAAGGTGTGAGGAAGTCAATAAATCTAGTGACAAAATCACTAAATTGGCAACACTGTCACATTGAGAACAAAATGTTGTTGTTACTCTCTTGTTTTTACATGTCTTCATAATTTCTTTGTATGACAGCATGGCCAATAATTATGACCGCACAATTTGGCATGTTTCATTGTTATTATCACAAACAAAACAACTGACCCTAAACAAATATGCAATATGTTTACAAAATCTTTAACACATTTTTTTTTTAATTAAGGTTGAAGATCAACCTGGGTCAAATTTCCCAGTCCGGACATCACTCTTAGCCACTACAATATGGCACTTCATTGACTTTCCAACTGAATGTCAAACCATGCTACAAAAACAAGCCACTTTTATAAGGATCGTGGGCTTTCTTGCAGTTATTGGAGCTGTTGATGAAACTCATGTTCACATCATTGATCCAACTGTAAACGAGGAGACACACCAATAGAAAAGGATTTCAAAACATCAATAATGATTTGTGATCATTTTGCACAGTGCAAAGCAGTTTTAGAAAATACATTTACATATTAAATAGTGCCTTAAATGATTTTATTGTAGTTACATCAAACGATTGGTGTTGTGCTGCTGTGACTTCACTCATTGAGGTCAAGGGCGGCCATTTTGGGTTGACATCATTGTAGTTTTAGTTAACAACACTTACACCCAGGGCCCGTATGTATAAAACTTCTCAGAAATGCTCTTAAGAATAGTCTTAATCTTTGACTTAATTGTCAAAAAATTCTTAGTAAAAAGTAGGACTTTTCTAAGAGTAGGAGACTTTTAGACAGAAGCTAAAAGCAACTTTCAGTAAAGTCTAAGACCGATTCTTAAGTGTTGACTGAGGGGACACTTAAGTGTTGTGAACTAAGGACTACAATGATGTCAACCCAAAATGGCCGCCCTTGACCTCATGTGAAGTCACAGCAGCACAACACCAGTCATTTGATGTACTACATAAATCATTTAATTAAGACACTATTTAATATTTCAATGTTTTTTAAATGTTTTGCACTGTGCAAAATTATCACAAATTATTACTGATGTTTTGAAATCCTTTTCTATTGGTGTGTCTCTTCATTTACATTTGGAGCAATGATGTGAACATAACTTTCATCAACAGCTCCAATAACTCCAAGAAAGCCCACAATCCTCATAAAAATGGCTTGTTTTTGTAGCATGGTTTGACCGTCAGTTGGAAAATAAATGAACTGCCATATATTAGTGGCCAAGAGAAAAAAAAGTGTTACTGATTGTATAAGCATATTTGCTTGAGGTCAATTGTTTTATTTCTGATAATAATACAATGAAACATGCCAAATTGTGCGGTCATAATTTTTGGCCATGCTGTCACACAAATAAATTATGAACACATGCAAAAACACGAGAGGACCAACTAAATATTAATAACTGTTTATGTTGTAGTCTGTTAATGTTGCCAATTTAGTGATAAGTGTTTAGTGACTCCCTCACACCTTTTGAGACTTTATTGAAAAGCCTAGCAAAAAAATCAGTTTTACTGTATTGGAGCTCTCAAATGTTGAACAATATTTGAGAGAAATAGGTCTTTCGTGAACATAGAAAAAAAGTCTTAGATCTTCGAGTTCAGCTCATGAAAAATGGGGGCAAAAACAAAAGTGTTGCGTTTATAATTTTGATCTGTGTAATAAAGTCCTTCCTACTTATATGTGTCGTGGAGCAAAGTTGATGAATTTTCTCAATGAAGTCAATGAAGCTCAAGAAGCAGAGTTCCAGATGTCAAAATAAGACTTTATTGAACAAAGCAACAAAGCCGAGATGACGGCCGCCGCATCTGAATTTTTGTCTGTCCGGGCATCCATACTTATACCCATCCATGCTCACCAAAATTGGTAATTCCGGTTACTCCTATCTGTTTTGGTGAGACCACCTGGCCCATCTTCAAAGGTGGATTTGGGTTATCTCGGTCACCGTGATCTTGACTCCTCCATCCCAATTAAAAACAACCCTTACTTCACCATTTTCAAATGGTTGGAGGTGGTCACATGGGACATACATCATAAATTGGAAGTTACCCAAAGTTCATGAGTTCACCTAAGTTCACTGATATGATCCAGTGAAAATCACCAGTACTGCCCAACAGAATACACATGAGACTCTCAATCTGTGTTAAGACATCCAGTATTATAACAATCAACATTTTGATCAGTCTATTGATTACTGTTGTGACCATACATTATATGTTTAAGTAAAATAATATCATATTGAGTAAAATAGCATAATATATTTTGAGAATACACAATATATGATGATTCATTTTACCTTGTTTTGTTACTTGTTACTGTTATGTTACTTTTTCTTTTTGTTTTGTCAATTTTTTGTTGTTTACCCCCTTGTAAATACTGTAAATATTGTCTTCCACTTTATCACTGAGCACTGCATGATAAATGTTGTCAAAAGTAGTTTTCCAAAAATCTTGCTCTTTATTTGCCTGTCAGCATTATTCCATATGCACACACACACACTTAAATGTTATTTCCCACTTACCCCTAGTCCAGCTAAAACTAAAATCTTACGAGGGCGTAACACGTGGAAATCCTGTTCCTGACAAATTTTTAGTCTCCCAACTTTCTTCTGAAACTTCCTGAGCCAGATGATTCTTATCACGGCCTTTTAAATTTATATAGTATGCCGTAATCTTAAAGGCATTTCTGAGAGCTCTACCTGTATTGCTGCTACTGGTGTTGTTTTAGCAGCTCCTAGAATGCATCTTAATGCTCTATACTGAAAAACATCCAATTTCTTAAACAATGATTTTGATGCAGATCCATATACATTGCATCCACAATCTAATATGAAACGAAGTAGTGCGTAGTATATTTCCATGACTGATTGTTTATCTGCACCCCAATCCTGTCCTACTAAACACTACTAAAGTAATAAAGTACTTTATTACACTTCTTTTCAATATAATCCATATGTATTCCCCATGTCAATTTACAATCCATCCATAAATCTAATATTTGAATTTCATCACTCTTTCCAGTGGTGGTTTACACATACACAGCTGTACTTCTGGTCCTATCTTCTTCCTAGTGAAGAACTGACAACATGATTTAGACAGAACATTTAAAACCTCATTCTAACAACTTCTTTTAACACTCTCTATTGCTCTTTGAATATTTTGAACAACATAATTGACATTCCTTACCCTTTTCCACAATACTCCATCATCTGCATACAATGCTTTATTAATATCTCAACTAATTCCATCAAAAATATCATTAATCATGATATTAAACAAAATTGGACTAATAACCATTTTCCACACTGACTATACTTGAATAGACCAATCAAACATAAAACTCATCACCCAATTATAAAGTCTTCCCCCAATTCCAATTTTCTGAAACTTTAATAATAATCCTTTCCTCCACATCATGTCATAAACCTTTTCGATGTCAAAATAAACAGCTACCAGCACTTCTTTCAGTGCCAGGGCCTTCTTAACATCTGTTTCTAAGCTTATCAGAGCATCCATAGTAGAATGTCCAGAGCGAAATCCATGTTGGTATGATGCCATTCATTTTTCCCCCTCTAATATATAGTACAACAAATTTGCAATGATTCTTTTCATTAATTTACATAAATTAGATGTAAGGGCAATAGGTCTGTAGTTAGCTACTATTGCTGGGTCTTTCCCCGGTTTGGCCTTGCCTTCCTTCCACACCTTATTGAACAGTTCAAATACTGCTTTAGGCACTACTTCATCAGTATACTGAATCATCATATAACACACTCTATCTTTTCCTAATGCTGTACGTCTAACCTGATTTAGTATTCTCTTTAGTTCAAACATCTCAAATGTAACATTTAATGTTGAATGTTCATTAGGTTTCTTTTTATACACGTCTCGATTCTGTTCCAGAATTTCCCTTCTTTTTTTCTTGTAATTATCATCTAAATTTTCATTACTATGTACTATTTTAAAGGTTTTAACTAACAGCTCCACCTAGTGTACTGTTGGATCGATAAAACCCATTCATCTTTTTCAACATATTCCATCCATCATCTATTTGTGTTTCTCTTCCTAACAAAGAGCAGAATGTCTGCCAGTATTTCCTTTTTGCCTCCTTAACAATTCTCCTCGTCTGAGCTCTTTCCCGCTGATAATTAATGAGAGAATAAAGTATTAATGTCCTTCTCAGAACCATAAATGCTTAATTTTTTTGTTTAAATAGCTTCAGATCACTCCTGATTCCACCAGGGAACAATCTTCTTCATTTCTCTGTCATTTGTTGTAGCAATTGCTTCCTCTGCTGCTTTAACTATAGCCGAAGTTAATTTATTATTGCATGTATCTATATCCTTTGTAATGTGGAAGTTATTTAGATCAGAGGTTCTCAAGTTTTTGGAACTAAAGCCCCCCTTATTTAGTCTTTCCTGTTCCGTTTCTAATTATTACGGCATTGTTTAATCATTACTGAATAATATTCAGTACTATTTAGGGTGGATGCAATATGAATTGTGGCGCGGGGCGCGTCTGCATCTCAGCCATGACATCGTTAAATTAATCAGTGGGACACCTGCGCTTGCTTCTTTTTACGAAGAAGCGTAATTCGCGGTTCAATGTTGGACAGCGCAAGCCTCAGGTCATCTCCCACCTAGAGCCGATTTCGGTACTTTGTTTTCAAAGCTGTCAATTTTGAAAACCCGGCCTCGCACAGATAAGTTGAGGCAAATGGAAGAAGTAATTTTACGGCGGCATCAGATAACTGAGGATATTCAGGCATCACGCTCAACCAAAATGACGGCAGAGAGGAAGAGCTGTATAAGTCTTGCAGTCTCGTGTCACACTTTAATTCGACTAACTGCTCCCCCATGTCAACTGGAAGGTCTTTTCCTGGGCAGATGAAGGGATCTCTGACCCAAGCAAATGAACTGAAATCCTCAGTGAAATAACGGCCAAATTGTTGTTTTATTCCCTTAACATGCTGAGCGACTGTATTAATCAAAGGACAGATATTCATCCCTGTCTCTTGCACACAGTCAGCGAAGTTGGGAAACATGTCAATGTTTTTATTAATCAGCCGATCACGCCAAAGATCCAGTTTGGCAACAAATGCACTGACTTTGTCTGAAAAAAGCAAGATGTTGGCATCTCTCCCTTGCATCGATGTGTTCAGTGAATTCAGCCTGTCGAAAATGTCTACAAGGTATGACAACTGTGCTAACCACAGGGGGTCATCCAGGTACCGTGCAAGGTCGGACTTAACATTAACAAGAAAGGTCTTCACCTCCGAACGCAATTCGTAGAGGCGATGTAAAACCCGACCTCTGGAGAGCCAGAGAACCTCAGTGTGAAAAAGGAGCTGCTCGTGTTCGGCTCCCAATTCCTCTCGACACTCAGGCATTTTCTTTGATGTGAGAGATTCGCGATGAATCATACAGTGGGTCCACTTGGCTAAAGGAGCTAAATTCTGGACACGAGTGACAAGGCCGCTAACCCTCCCAGTCATTGAACGGGCCCCGTCCATGCAAATCCCAACACATTTATCCCATGACATGCCTGCATCTTGTAAATATCCATCCAGAACTTCAAACAATGCCTCTGCTCTGGCAGAGACCAACAGAAAAGAATGTCCTCCTCAGTATAATAATTTTTTTACATATCTGACATAGGTAAGCAACTGTGCTAGCCCTGCAACATCAGTTGTTTCATCAAGCTGTAGGGCATAGTACTGGCTTTGCATGATGTTAGCTAGCAATTGCTCTTTAACGTCGCTTGCCATGTCAGATATATGGCGGCTAACGGTGTTGTTAGAAAGGGGGATGTCACTAATCTGCTGAGTGAAATTATCTCTAAACATAACCTGACCGATATCTTTGGCAGCAGGTAAGATTAGCGCCTTGGCGACTGTGTGAGGTTTTCCTTTAGCAACACGTTTGGAGACGTAGTAGGACGCTTCTAGACACCTGTTGGACACTGATGTGTGTTTGCTGAGGTTGCGTTTCTGCTGTTCAAGGCCAGATAACTTTAATTTGAAAAAATCTAAGGGTTTGTCTTTGAGTGTCGGATGTTTCGTTTCTAAATGGCGCTTCAGCTTGCAAGGCTTCAATGCTATCATTTGCCAGCAGATATGTGCAAATGACACACTGGGACAGCGGTTCAGCGTCTGTCCCAGCCACTGTAAAGCCAAGCTGAAGATAGCTAATGTCATACTTTCGTGTTTTACATTGCTTAGCGGCAGGAGCTGACGACGCATTGTCGTCACAACTCCTTTTCGTACGTGTAATGAACTTATCCATAAACTTCACAAAATCCGTTCTGCTGCTACTGACGTTCTGAACGTGTCTGCACTGACAGCTGGACAAAAGGCGGGCTAATAAGCTCCGCCTCTCCAGACCGACAGAAAAAAGCAGAGGCAGAGGAAGAGGAACGTGCCCCCCCCCCCCAAGCTAAGCACGTTTTCTTCCAAACCGAGCAGAGGTTTTCCATTTTTCCATGTGCATTCTACCTGAAACGCGAAATGCGAAAATATACCCAGTGCCCAAATAATGCCTTGTCTCTGTTTTTTCTTGAAAACAATTCAAATCCCCCCTGTTGAGAACCACTGATTTAGATAATTGCTACATATTTTATTAAACTTTATCCAATCTGCCTTTTCAAATCCACTTTGTTGTTTTAAAAATGGTTTCCTTGGTCATTGTTAAACCAATATTACATCTAATTGGGAAGTGATCACCCCCTGTTGTAGAATCTCCTAATATATAACTGACATTTTGATGCAATGGATCCTGAAACTAATGTTAAATCTATACATGACATTTTCTAATATTAATTGTAGTACCTTTTCCAATGTTTAAACATACCTAGTTCTGTTCATCCATATATTCCTCTACAACTGACCCATTTCTTTTTTTTTTCCTTTCCTTTTTATAAGATCTATTTTTGGCATTTTTTGCCTTTATTGTGATGGTACAGATAAGAATTGACAGAAAGTGAAGGGGGATCAGGAAAGGTCCTCGAGCTGGGATTTGAACACGGGACGCCGAAAAGCACAATAGCACTGTATGTTGGCACGCTGCCCACAAGGCTATCGCCACCGATAAATGATCTATTTCTATCACTATAAGAGCTCATCCAAAGAACATTGTGAGAGTTGAAATCCCCACACCATATTATTTTTCCACCACCTCCTACTGCATTTAAGCTCTTTATTGTTAGTTGATTGCATGGATTTATCTCCATTTTTAACAAATGTTGTACAATCGCCACCACTCGTTTCAAACCTATCCTTTCTTATTGTTTTATATCCAGGTATGATGAAAATCAGCTGAGGTTTAAGCCATGTTTCTTCTATGCATATGATATCTGGTAAATCAAATGTATATTTTTTGAATTTTTGTCCATTTGCAATTATACTTCTTGCATTCCATTGTAAGAATGCAATCATTATTTAGTTTTACTTCTCTGACATCCTGCTGAATCCTGTGAGACTGATGCACCCTCTGGCTGACCTGATCAACTGATGTGTTATTTTGTGTGTTACCCAAGTGTCGGGCCGCTGCAGTAATTACGATTTTCAGTTTTTCAGTTTTTACAGTTAATAACTTAAGCTATAAATGCTATGAACTTGACTTCATCAACAGTGTTAGGAGTAACGCATTACAAAAGTAATAATATTACAGTAGTATATTACTTTTTGCTGTAACGCAGTAATATAACGCATTACTAATCAAATTTGGGTAATAATATTACTCGTTACAATCTGAGTAAGGCAAGTTACAACAACATATTTTAACTCAAAATTAAATAGTGAATTTACCAACACCGCAAAACAGCACCAGGGAAAAAATCTGCGTGTAAAATAGTTTGTCTAGTTCCTGTTGCTGGAATTCGATGGTTAAGATGACTGCCGAGACGGATTCTACATGTGTGAGATGGACACACTTCTGTTTTTTTTTTTTTTATTTAATCAGAGAAAAGAATAAGTATGCATAATCATGTGTAAGCTATGTGCGACACCAAACTCTTAAGGAGAGACCTGCGGGGTCGGAGAAGAGAAAAAATGCGGCGGACGAGCGTGGACAAGCAACAAAACTTAAGTTAAAGTAAAAATAACAAAATCTGTTTTTATCAAATCATAATCTATATATCAAATGAATAAATACGCGAAATATGTTTAACTTAAATAGCCTAATTAACAGATTAACAAAATAAAAGAAAAGACTGCTGAGTGCTGCTGAGTTTGGTTCATGTTTGTGTGGCACAGCGCTCTGCAAAAGTTAACGGAAAGAAAAAACGAGATGACAGAAATAAAAGTAAACACATTGCAGTTTTGAATAATCTGTATGACCAAAAAAAGAGTATTTTTTGTTGTTGCTGCTGCTTGTTTCCGCTGTTCGATCGCGCCGGCGCCTCACGCACACACATACAGCATTGCAAACGTTGTACACTGGTCATTATCAGAATAAAATACAGTCAACCAAACATACACTAATAAATTAAAATAGTGCGTACTGCGTACAATCCGTGCCGTTCAGCCTGAGGTCGCGCCAAACACATATTTGCTATTGTGAGGATGTTATTACGCGCGTACGAAGCCTGGTTTACTAATAAATAATAGTTTAGCATTCAAATACATCGCGAATATAGACACATTTAATTGGATTCATCCCGAATGAGAGACGTAGTTCGTTTTGGCTCGTTCATTCTTGTTTTGTTCCGAAAACTGTTCAAAATAGTCTGTAGGCTAAGTAGTGTGTTTACTGATTGCACATTTTAACAATTCGCTTTAATTACCGGCGTTATTTATAAATGTAATAATTTTGTGCTTACCTGTGTTTAACCTAAACTACAAGTGACGTTAATGTAGACCTACCGGTAGCCTAAATGTGATTTGATCTAAATATGATTTTATAATTTTATGCTATATTGACCTACCTCATTACCCTCCACTAGATGTATAATGAGCAGCAATATTTTGGGTATAATGCCTAGTCATACTTCTGATATTTTGGTGAAAGTAACTCAAAAGTAACTTAAAAGTAGTGTAACGCATTACAATTCAGAGACAGTAATATTGTAATGTAACTAATTACTTTTAAAAGACAGTAACTAGTAATATATAATGTATTACATTTTGGAAGTAACTTGCACAACACTGTTCATCAACCACAAGTGTTTTCCATTAACAGGGCAATGATGCTTACAATCCCCTTTTCCTACCACTCCTTGTCTTTGGATAATGTTACTGTTCCTGACATCTCTGTGAACTGTCTGAACTTGTTTTACTGCCTCTGCATATGATACATTGTTTAGATTCTTATAATTCATAGCTTATATTGCTTCTGAGCCTCACATCCTAGATAAGCAGCACCCCTTTGCTTCATCCTACATACCTGTGACAATCACATGCTAAAGAATATTTTTTTATGCACAATATTAAACATTCAACTAAAAGGTTATACATATTTAATATGAACATTTAATATTCATGGATAATTCACGGAAAATATGTGTGTGTTTACTACTCACTACTCTGTGTGTGCACTTGGATGGGTTAAATGCAAAGCACAAATTCTGAGTATGGGTCACCATACTTGGCCACACCTCACGTCCTTTCCTTCCCTGAAAGAGAAAGCAGTGTAAGCATTACATTTTTTTTTTTTTTTTGTCAAGATCATTCAACAGTGCAGGACCTCTCAAGCTTCCATACTTAATTATTCCAGATAAAGTAAATTGTGTTTTGTTTTATTGTTAAATTTGAATAAATGCGCAATATATCTACAAAACAAAAGATTGCAGTTAACTAAATGTGTTTGCTTAATTACTCAAAAACTGAGAATATCAGCTGATAAGATATATGTGAGCATGTGTTTTGGTCTCAAAATCATTAACAAAATCCATTAACAAGATATAAAAAATTTAGCAGGATTCATTACATTTAAGAACAAGTTGTCATTGAAATGTAGAATATCAAACTTCTTTCTAGAAATGTTTCGCCGTCTCAGTGACTCCAGTGACGACAGCAGCACTTCAGACAATAGCAGTGAACTACCTCCTTCATTCAGCTGTGAGTCACTAAAAGTCAGGCTATGCTTGTTTGCCATTCGACAATGATCACTACATCAGCAACTAAATGTAACGTAGGGATGAGGCAGACAGAGAATCCACTTGCATGCAGAACTTTAATTCAGAAAAGACAAAAACTCAAAAAGACTCTAATAAACTTCACATAAGAGTCAGGAACATCCAGGGAACAATACAGGGAACCATGAAACAATGACTAAGGAAACAGGGACTAAACTCAGGAAGTGACAGTCAGAAACAACAGGGCAGAAAAACACTTCATTTAGACATAAGAGTCTAAGCACAGACACAGAGCACACATGACACTAATAAAGAGTCTGGTTTATAGATTAAGTATGCGTTAATTCTGTAACAACATGTACTGTTAACTAATAGTGTAAATTATTGTCAATTTTCACAATGGGTCAAAGATATGCTTTTCAACTTCTAGTTGTCAGCTTTATTTAATCATTAGCTAATAATTTACAAAAATATCATTATGTTATGATTGTACTTGAGGCACATGACATGTCATTATGTTTATGGATTTTGACATCCCCACTAAAGTCTGTGAAACAGTTTGGATAGTTACACAGTGAATGTAATGCAAATATGTTTGAAGGATGGATAAGTTGAGCTGAACACAAATATTTAAGCACCAGGAACTACTGAGAGCTGTTACATGGTGTTTGAACCGAATGCAACTCTCATCACATCACACTGCAACAGCTGTCTGAGAGAGAGAGAGAGAGAGAGAGAGCATTGCAAATCCATTAGTCCTTCGTATCCGAAGCTTATTAGTTGCTGATGTAGTAATCAGTGAATGTTTTAGTACTTCATTGATCATACATTAACTCATGATCATCTGTGCATTAGTTATAAATGAATCAATGCATATTTATACACCTGTATTGTACCAAAGTTATTTATATTAACTATTATTTAAATATATATATAATCTTTGGTAATGTTTAATATCAAATGCAGGTGATGGAAATCAAGAGGAGAATCTTCAATGGTAAGCATTCCATCAAAAATGACTGTCAAACGTGAAAACAAACTTCACAATAATTCTGACAAACGATCTGATGTTTCAGAAAACTTAAAGTTTAATGATGAACTGAAAAATCTAATTAAGGAACTGGACTCAGACTTTGAGAAAAATCATCCAAATCTCACTGGTCAAATAAAGAAACTGCAAAACATCACAGATGAACTCAAATCCATACACAAGAAAACTACAGTGGGCAGTTTGACAGGAGCAGCACTGGGAGCAGCAGGAGGAATCGCATCCATAGCGGGTCTGTGTTTGGCTCCGTTCACATTTGGTGCTTCTTTAGCTCTTACTGGTGCTGCTGCTGCTGTTGGAACAGTTGGAGGAGCAACAAGTGCAACATGTACCATCACTAACATGATCAAGCACAAACCCCTGTGTGACACTATTGAGAAGATCATTAGTGATGTCCAAAACACAGTCAAGTCAATGATTGCACAACCAAGTAAAATTTATGACAACATAGAAGAGATTGAACAGCTGGAGGAGAAAATGAAGCAGAAAGGTGTGAAAACAGCAAGAGGTGCTACAGACATATCAGAACTAAAAAATGAAATTGGCAAAGTGTCTGCACTGGTGGTTAAAGATATGTTAGTGTTTGTGCAGGCTGCCAATGTTGCCTCTGCATGTGTAGATGCTGCAGACTGGCTGGACGGGCTGCCAAAGAGGCCCGTGTTTCTGCAAATGCTGCCAAAGCTGCACATGTGTCTGGAGATGCTGCCAAAGCTGCACGCGCATCTGCAGATGTTGCCAAATTTGCCCGTGCAGCAGGAGCAGCCACTGACATACTTTCAGCTGTATTTGTTGATTTTGATGTTGTTTCTATTGTTCAACATGCAACAGAGATCTCGGAAATCAACCAATCAGCAGACAACAGAAACAAAGAAAATATCAAATCAGACACTTTGAAATTTATTCATCAAGCGAGACAAAAAGCTGCTGGATAATATTGAATGCTTAAGAAAAACTATTAACCAAGAGTTTAACAAAACTTCCTTCTCATGCCAACAATGATAACTTGTTTTTCAAGTGTCTTTAAACAGTTTTGTTCTTGTTTTTTTTGTTTTTTTTGTGGTTCTGTATTTCTTTGCTTCCAAATAAGCTGCATGAACTGAGGCTTGAATTGTTTATTTTGCACGTCTTATTGAATTTTGAGTGAACAAGCATTGTTGCCTCTTTATGATTGCTTGCTGTATTAGGTCGCTTTGGATAAAAGTGACTTAAATAAATAAATGTAAATGTAACCATAAAAAATAAAAATAAAAATCAGCTCCGCAAAAATCATCCTGTTCTGGTCGAGGTTGCTTTAAATGTTAATGAGCTCTGCTTGCCCCACCCCTCTCTTCTCTCTGTGGAGTGACGAGCCTGGTTACTTTAGCCACAAAACTTGCTAACTAGTACGTTATTAGGAAAGGCAAATTGCAGAGATTCATAAAAAAAAAAAAACCCTTATAGTCACTTCTGCTATAAGTGAAGCTGGATCACGAATGATTCGCACGAACGTAGACGCATTTATGTAGATCGGGAGGTGCATTCCCTTCACAAACAAACGTAATCTACTGCATCTTCAGCGGCTCAGATGTCGGGAGTAAATGACGACCACTATGTTCATTACTACATCCAGCAACACAACACCTCAATCGCTCAATCGGAGATATTCTTGTCTAACTTACATCCCTGCTCCGGCATCCAAACAATGGAGGTTGACTGTTACAGCTGATTTAAAGCGGGTCTGAGGTAAGACGCTCATGTCAATCAACTATCGTGGGAGCAAGCCCTGCTTGTTTACACTGGACATGTCTGTGGCGCATTACAGCTTCAACAAGGTTTTATATCATCCTCTATGGGCTACCAACAGGAGCATTTCATAAGCAAAGCAAATGGATTTGCGAGACCACGTAATTCGCCTGTCAAACAATGTTTTTCTCGATTTTTTTGTTCTACCATGGTTAAGCTGGCTAAATTATTATGTTTTTTTTCCTGTTTAATTGTGTTTTTTTATGATGTTTCTTGCTATGTCCTGCTTTGTTGTGCTGTAGCCTAAAAACTGTATTTTTCAAAAGTTAATACAGTTAAAAGTTCAATTATAAGTGCCGAGGATAAATGATTTGTAATTGTGTTTTAGTCTGCACAGGGTGTTTATTTTGTATTTGAACTGTGCAGCTTGGACATCTTTCAAAAATAGACTCGGCGCCTATCTTTAGCGAAGCAGCATGGAGAGCCATTTCCCATTTCTGGTAAACTTCAGAGACACGTCCCGACATGGCTGTTATAAACAAAAGCATTGACTAGAATGGCTGTGATATGCCAGAGCCGTAACACCAGTGTGGGGAGTAGCTAGCTACAAGTAGCGACACTACTAATGTAATGTAACGTAACATTTTTCAGTAGCGTGACAGTAGCTAAGCTACTTTTAAAATAGTGTAGCTTTCTCAGTAGCTAACTACCTAGTAGCGGTGTAGCACGACCAAAAGCTACATTCTATTTTGAGTTCTGACAAGTCACGAGCCTTTCAATGCATTGAGACGGCAAATGTCTTCTTCTGACTAGATCACAAACTAAATTTGTCCGTTACCGCCATCGGTTGTGATAGCATGCATCTCGGCTCTTTACAGTCTGTCCACCGACAGTAGATCATTTGATGATTTCGCAAAGGATGTACAGGAGTGGATATTTCACATGAATCAACTGTAATTTATACAGTACAAAGATTAAAATGAGGTTTACTTTGAAGACTTAAAGCATATACTGGAGGTGAATAATAGCCTTTTAAATTGATTAATTTTCCTGATTTATTGCACTCTATATGTCTATTTTACAATGATGACCCATCATAATATAATCTGTCCCCCACAGTTTTGAACACTAATCGAACAAAAAAAAAAAAATCCTAGTCAACCTGAATTCACCCTACTCTTTTTGTTGTTTTAAACCCCAAATATTTTACTCATTACTTAATTATATTTTACTTATTAACTGTATTATAATTCTACATTAACAGTTATTTAGTTATTTGTAATGGTAATAATAATAATAAAAATAATAATAATAATAATTGAAAGTAGTTTCAATGTAGTTAGCTACTTTTTGATACTAACTTGTAGTGTAGCTAGCTACGTTTTCAGAAGGGAAGCTTGAATGTAGCTTAACTACTTTAGCTTAACCAGCTACAAGCTACTTCCAAATGTTTCAGAGTAGCTTCCCCAACACTGCGTAACGCACCGCAGACATGTATAGTGTAAAGCCTCAGCTACAGACAGCACGGATGCAGACTACTTGTATTTATACTACTTTATACTATTTTTTTTGTTTGTTTGTTTTATTTTTGTAACTGGTTGATTTAGTACTTGGATGATAAAGTCCTCAAGGTTAGCTATTTTTATTCAATGTGTTTTTATTTTGTTTGTCTTTATGCCAATGTAGGATGTTCTTCATAGATGTTAGTCTTAAATTGTAGTTTTGTTGTAAAATATCCAATAGTTTTGTCTTAAATATATTTTTCTTTTGCAAAATCATCATTAATTTGCTTGTTACGATGTGTGGAGTCAAATTATTGAAAGAATCAAAAGAAGATATTCACAGACATTAGTTAAAGAGACAATTTGTTTTATTTAATTGGGTTGCTAAAGCACATAATCAAAATTGAAACTATATTTCTCTCTACATTAGTGGAAAACAAGCAAATACATGAACGTTTGAAGTCTTCCTCAAATTTGAAACTTCTCATTAATTGGTACTCCAAGTTTGGGCATGTTCCAAATGTTCTGCTAAAGACTTCTCACTGCCTCTCCTTGTCAAACACCTTCTTCTTGGTGAGAAATGCGGCCGATTCAGCAATGCGTAAAATAAGGTTTACAAAAAGTTATCACTAGTTTATGCTCATAAAAAACAGGGAGATCTAGATCATCTAGAACACACCAGTACTGCTGGGATTTGCAACCATCATAAAATCCAAGATGGCGGCGCGGTCAGACGCAGTGGCTACTTCAGATCCCAAAAACGGTGTTTTTATGTCTTTTAATGTCATCTGTTCGTCTCAAAATAGTGTCAGATTACCGCTAATTCATAAGGAAATCACTCCAAAATACATGTATGATCGCCAAGGCCTTTTGGAAATCGGCAATGCATACAACCACCAACTCGCACCAGCGACCACTGAGAAGCTCCAAGGCTTTTGCTTACTGCTAAAGCCGAACCCCGAGACCACAGCCTCTTTCACTGACGCTACCCACACAAAGCGGCGGCGGTGTGAGAGGGGACAGAAGTGCGGCAAGCATGGAGGCATACGAGCTAGGCTAAGGGTTAACCCCACCAGACCAGCTCTTCCAACACTCATGCTCTCTAATGTTCGCTCGCTGGAAAATAAACTGGACTCAATTCAACTCAGTCGCTCTACGCTGCATGAGGCAAGGGATTGTTGTGTGTTTGTTTTCACTGAAACATGGCTAAACGACAACATCCCAGACTCCGGCGTTGAGATGCACGGGCTAACCTGCTACCGAGCGGACAGAGATACAGCACTGTCTGGTAAGACTCGCGGGGGAGGACTGTGTGTTTATATCAACAAGGGATGGTGTAACAATGCTGTGGTAGTGACAAAACTATGTTCATCGCTGGTGTTTATGTGTGTGAAGTGTCGGCCGTTCTATCTGCCGCAGGAGTTCACGGCCATTGTTATTGTTGCGGTTTACATCCCGCCGTGTACAAACGCTAAGGACATGAACTTTTCAACAAGGGGCAACAACACTCTGGACTTGGTTTACACAACAGAAAAAAAATGCGTACAAAGCTGAACCCCGCCCCCCACCTCGGTTACTCGGACCACATCTCTGTTATGCTAATCCCAGCATACAGACCACTACTCAAATTTACCAAACCGGTTCAAAAACAGATCACAGTATGGCCAGATGATGCCACCTCAACATTACAGGACTGCTTTCAGTGCACAGACTGGAACATGTTCAGAGAGGCGGCCACCTACAACAACCATACAGATCTGCATGAGTACACTAAAACTGTGACTGCTTACATCAAAAAGTGCACTGATGATGTGACAGTCACCAAGACCATCACCACACGTGCAAACCAGAAGCCGTGGATGACAGCAGAGGTTCGTGAGCTGCTAAAGACCAGAGATGATGCATTCAGATCAGGAGACAAAGCAGCCCTAAAAACAGCGAGAGCCAATCTGTCCCGTGGCATCAAGCAACCAAAACGCTTGTGTGCACAAAAAATAAATAATCACTTCACTGACAGCTAAGACACACAGAGTCTGTGGCAAGCCATTCAGACCATCACTGATTACAAGCCCCTGCCACAGGCCTGCGATGACGACAAAACCCTCCCAGACGCACTCAATGAGTTCTATGCACGGTTTGATATGCAGAATGACACACCTGCACAAAAACTACCCACACCTCCCAACAACCAGGCACTCTGTCTGTCTCCAGCCGATGCAAGGACGACTCTATCCAGGGTTAACCCATGCAAGGCTGTGGGTCCTGACAGCATACCTGGCCGTGTACTGAGGGACTGTGCTGCACAGCTGACGGATGTCCTAACAGATATCTTCAACACCTCGCTGAGCCAGGAAGTCGTCCCCACGTGTCTCAAATCCACCTCCATAATTCCAGTTCCAAAGAAGTCCCCTTTGTCCTGTTTGAATGACTACCGTCCCATAGCACTGACTCTAATCATGATGAAGTGCTTTGAGAGGTTAGTTATGCACAATAGCAAACCAGCCTCCCCAACACACTCGATCCGCTCCAGTTTGCATACCGTCCAAACCGCTCCACGGACGATGCCGTTTCCTCCACCCTCCACCTGGCTCTTACTCACTTAGAAAACAAAGACTCTTATGTTAGAATGCTGTGCATTGACTTCAGCTCAGCATTCAACACAATAATCCCACAACAGCTCATCAACAAACTAAACCTTCTGGGCCTTAACACCTCCCTTTGCAACTAGATCTTGGACTTTTTAACTGGAAGACCTCAGTCAGTCCGTGTCGGCCGCAACACCTTTAGCACTACCACACTGAGCACAGGTGCCCCACAGGGCTGTGTTCTCAGCCCGCTGCTCTTCACGCTGCTGACCCACAACTGTACTGCCAAGTTCAGCTCCAACCACATCATCAAGTTTGCTGATGACACAACGGTGGTAGGTCTCATCAGCAACAACGATGAAACATACTACAGAGAGGAAGTGGCTCAGCTGGCTGAATGGTGTGGCGCTAACAACCTGTCCCTCAATGTGAGCAAGACGAAAGAGGTTGTGATGGACTTCAGGAGGAACTCTGTTGACCACCCCCCACTGACCATCGACAGCTCGGCTGTGGAGAGAGTCAGCAGCACTAAATTCCTGGGGGTGCACATCACAGAGGATCTCACCTGGACCACCAACACCATGTCACTCTCCAAGAAGGCACAACAGCGCCTACACTTTCTCCGCCGGCTGAAAAGAGCAAGTCTCCCTCCACCCATCCTCACCACATTCTACAGGGGAACCATTGAGAGTGTGCTGACCAGCTGCATCACTGTCTGGTACGGGAACTGCAGTGCTGCTGACCACAAGACCCTACAGCGGACAGTGAACACAGCTGCAAAGATGATCGGTACCCCTCTCCCCTCCCTTCTGGATATTTTCCTTGCACGATGCTCAGGTAAAGCCACCAGTAAGGTGAAGGACCCTACCCATCCCTCCCATCATCTCTTCCAGCTCCTGCCATCGGGAACACGCTACAGGAGCATCAGAGCCCACTCTGCAAGACTGCTCAACAGCTTTTTCCCCCAGGCTGTGAGAGCCCTCAATTCCAACCACCTCACCCCCCTCTGAAACCTTATCCACAATGTAAACTGTTAAAAAACTCAAAACACAGTGCAATTCTGAGTGCGCTACACACAGGTGAGTGGGCTGGACAAATCACCTGTAGTAACGCATTCTTCATCTCTATATGCACCAGACACTTTCCTATAAACACTGCATGCACACAGAAAACGCTGTGCACCTCTGAGTGTGCTACATACAGGTGAGTGGGCTAGACAAACCACCTGTAAAAACGCTCTTTTCTTTCTATATGCAGCAGACACTTTCTTATTAACACTCCACGTTACAAGGACCTAATAAGGACTTAACAAATGTTTAACTGTCAATGCACCACAAATCATATTGCACTATTTGCTTCTTAACCTTTAAATACCTCTTCTGCACATTATCATGCACAGTTATTATGTAAAATACTTGTCTGTCTTAAGTTATGTGTATGTATAGTCAATTATTTATAGTATATGTATAATTACATGCATAGGTTTAAAAAAATTGTTTCTACGTCTAGTGTATGTATGTTCATATTTATGTTTATTCATGTAGCACTGTGGTCCTGCGAGACACGACATTTCGTTCCAGTATATGTCCACACATGTAGCGGAATGACAATAAAGCTCGACTTGACTTGACATGAACTGAGCTGATCTGCTTTGCTGTTGTATTCCTGCTCAGCAACAGCTACTTTATTCTTTTATTACTTTTATCTTCATTACTTTTCTCCCTTACAGTAGCTACAAAAATAAGTGCATATATGCCACCTGACCACTTGGTAAATTCACAGTGTTTGTGTTTCACCTGTTTGACTGTACAGGTGCTGTGCTCACTATTTGAGACTGACTGTTCCTTTGTTTTCTATATTTTTACTCTTTATGTATTAATTAACATGCTATATCTCAGTGTGAAAACAATTTATCTTTCACTATAATCACTTTTGGCCATGTGCAACATCTTAACACACTTTTCACATTCCAGTTTAATTTGTCAGTCGATATATATTGTCACAGTTCTGTCTGTTTGTATATTTGGTTTCTCCCATTGTCTCCCCCCGTCATCCTGTTAACTTTTGGTTTTGCCCTTGTTATTCTGTCATCCCCTTCACCTGTCCTTGTAATTAGTCACCCTTTATAAGCCTGTTTGTATCCTGAGTTCTCTGTCGGTCTTTAACGTTTGTTTGTTTCTACGTGTGTGGATATTCCTGCTTGTGCTACCTGAAGTTTATATTAAATATTGTTGCCTGTTATCTCGTCTCTCGTCTCGTTCCGTCCAGCACGCAGCTACTACGTAACAGAAAGACCGACCTAAAACAGTTTTTTCGGCGTTTTTCCCTGCTTTATTTTCCGTTTTTTCTGTGTTTGTTTTGATTTTTCTTCATGGATCCCGCCGTTCAGATCACCTCGGCCTTCAGATCAGACTTTGTGCATCTCGTACCACTCACGCACTACCCGGACAGCTGCCTGTGCACGTTCTACCGTGCGGGACTGAACACCACCATCAAGGCGCAGCTGTCCGGGGATGGTCCTCGAGAGAGCACTGCCGATTACATCGTGTGGGTGCTGGTGTCCAGCAGATCTTCGTTGACCACGGAGTATGACACCAGCCCCACTCAAGACCCAGAACCCAGCCAACCATCACCCCGACACGCGGAGTTTGAGCCCGAGCCCATCGCGGATGACGAGCCAGAGCCACGAGCGACAGAGCAAAGGATCGCCACAGAGCCAGAGCCCAACACGTCCGACCAGGTGCGAGAGCCGGCTACAACTACCGCAACGGTGGAGTGCTGCGTGGAGCAAGAGAGGGCTATGGAGAGCCCTGCCCACTGCACCACCGCTGGGGGTGAGCTTGAACTGAACTCTGGGGACTTGATTGACTTCTTTACTGAAGTTCTGGACACTAACTCTGGAGATTTAATAGACTTTTCTACGGAAATACCTACCTGTCATGATCTACCTGTCGGTATGGAATTCCCACCCACCCCCCCTCTTCTGTCTGTCTGGTCACCGCTGTCCCCTGACAGCCCCTCTGCTCACCCTCAGCCCACTACCTGTGCAGTGGGCTCGCCGCGGGTCTGCCAGCTTCCATCGGCGT
Source organism: Cirrhinus mrigala (assembly GCA_036247105.1). Lineage (NCBI taxonomy): Eukaryota > Metazoa > Chordata > Actinopteri > Cypriniformes > Cyprinidae > Cirrhinus > Cirrhinus mrigala. The sequence continues at coordinate 7,662,274 of CM070010.1, forward strand.
CAGGGCTGGAGGATCCCTCAGCTCCGCCTCCAGCCTCAGAGTCCAGAACTCCGCCTCGGCCCTCCGACCCTGCGGCTCCACCACGGCTCTCAGCTCCCTCGTCTCCACCGTCGCCCGTCGGCCCACCAGCTCCACCGGGCTCCCTCGTCCCACCACCAACTCGCACCAGCGACCACTGAGAAGCTCCAAGGCTTTTGCTTACTGCTAAAGCCGAACCCCGAGACCACAGCCTCTTTCACTGACGCTACCCACACAAAGCGGCGGCGGTGTGAGAGGGGACAGAAGTGCGGCAAGCATGGAGGCATACGAGCTAGGCTAAGGGTTAACCCCACCAGACCAGCTCTTCCAACACTCATGCTCTCTAATGTTCGCTCGCTGGAAAATAAACTGGACTCAATTCAACTCAGTCGCTCTACGCTGCATGAGGCAAGGGATTGTTGTGTGTTTGTTTTCACTGAAACATGGCTAAACGACAACATCCCAGACTCCGGCGTTGAGATGCACGGGCTAACCTGCTACCGAGCGGACAGAGATACAGCACTGTCTGGTAAGACTCGCGGGGGAGGACTGTGTGTTTATATCAACAAGGGATGGTGTAACAATGCTGTGGTAGTGACAAAACTATGTTCATCGCTGGTGTTTATGTGTGTGAAGTGTCGGCCGTTCTATCTGCCGCAGGAGTTCACGGCCATTGTTATTGTTGCGGTTTACATCCCGCCGTGTACAAACGCTAAGGACATGAACTTTTCAACAAGGGGCAACAACACTCTGGACTTGGTTTACACAACAGAAAAAAAATGCGTACAAAGCTGAACCCCGCCCCCCACCTCGGTTACTCGGACCACATCTCTGTTATGCTAATCCCAGCATACAGACCACTACTCAAATTTACCAAACCGGTTCAAAAACAGATCACAGTATGGCCAGATGATGCCACCTCAACATTACAGGACTGCTTTCAGTGCACAGACTGGAACATGTTCAGAGAGGCGGCCACCTACAACAACCATACAGATCTGCATGAGTACACTAAAACTGTGACTGCTTACATCAAAAAGTGCACTGATGATGTGACAGTCACCAAGACCATCACCACACGTGCAAACCAGAAGCCGTGGATGACAGCAGAGGTTCGTGAGCTGCTAAAGACCAGAGATGATGCATTCAGATCAGGAGACAAAGCAGCCCTAAAAACAGCGAGAGCCAATCTGTCCCGTGGCATCAAGCAACCAAAACGCTTGTGTGCACAAAAAATAAATAATCACTTCACTGACAGCTAAGACACACAGAGTCTGTGGCAAGCCATTCAGACCATCACTGATTACAAGCCCCTGCCACAGGCCTGCGATGACGACAAAACCCTCCCAGACGCACTCAATGAGTTCTATGCACGGTTTGATATGCAGAATGACACACCTGCACAAAAACTACCCACACCTCCCAACAACCAGGCACTCTGTCTGTCTCCAGCCGATGCAAGGACGACTCTATCCAGGGTTAACCCATGCAAGGCTGTGGGTCCTGACAGCATACCTGGCCGTGTACTGAGGGACTGTGCTGCACAGCTGACGGATGTCCTAACAGATATCTTCAACACCTCGCTGAGCCAGGAAGTCGTCCCCACGTGTCTCAAATCCACCTCCATAATTCCAGTTCCAAAGAAGTCCCCTTTGTCCTGTTTGAATGACTACCGTCCCATAGCACTGACTCTAATCATGATGAAGTGCTTTGAGAGGTTAGTTATGCACAATAGCAAACCAGCCTCCCCAACACACTCGATCCGCTCCAGTTTGCATACCGTCCAAACCGCTCCACGGACGATGCCGTTTCCTCCACCCTCCACCTGGCTCTTACTCACTTAGAAAACAAAGACTCTTATGTTAGAATGCTGTGCATTGACTTCAGCTCAGCATTCAACACAATAATCCCACAACAGCTCATCAACAAACTAAACCTTCTGGGCCTTAACACCTCCCTTTGCAACTAGATCTTGGACTTTTTAACTGGAAGACCTCAGTCAGTCCGTGTCGGCCGCAACACCTTTAGCACTACCACACTGAGCACAGGTGCCCCACAGGGCTGTGTTCTCAGCCCGCTGCTCTTCACGCTGCTGACCCACAACTGTACTGCCAAGTTCAGCTCCAACCACATCATCAAGTTTGCTGATGACACAACGGTGGTAGGTCTCATCAGCAACAACGATGAAACATACTACAGAGAGGAAGTGGCTCAGCTGGCTGAATGGTGTGGCGCTAACAACCTGTCCCTCAATGTGAGCAAGACGAAAGAGGTTGTGATGGACTTCAGGAGGAACTCTGTTGACCACCCCCCACTGACCATCGACAGCTCGGCTGTGGAGAGAGTCAGCAGCACTAAATTCCTGGGGGTGCACATCACAGAGGATCTCACCTGGACCACCAACACCATGTCACTCTCCAAGAAGGCACAACAGCGCCTACACTTTCTCCGCCGGCTGAAAAGAGCAAGTCTCCCTCCACCCATCCTCACCACATTCTACAGGGGAACCATTGAGAGTGTGCTGACCAGCTGCATCACTGTCTGGTACGGGAACTGCAGTGCTGCTGACCACAAGACCCTACAGCGGACAGTGAACACAGCTGCAAAGATGATCGGTACCCCTCTCCCCTCCCTTCTGGATATTTTCCTTGCACGATGCTCAGGTAAAGCCACCAGTAAGGTGAAGGACCCTACCCATCCCTCCCATCATCTCTTCCAGCTCCTGCCATCGGGAACACGCTACAGGAGCATCAGAGCCCACTCTGCAAGACTGCTCAACAGCTTTTTCCCCCAGGCTGTGAGAGCCCTCAATTCCAACCACCTCACCCCCCTCTGAAACCTTATCCACAATGTAAACTGTTAAAAAACTCAAAACACAGTGCAATTCTGAGTGCGCTACACACAGGTGAGTGGGCTGGACAAATCACCTGTAGTAACGCATTCTTCATCTCTATATGCACCAGACACTTTCCTATAAACACTGCATGCACACAGAAAACGCTGTGCACCTCTGAGTGTGCTACATACAGGTGAGTGGGCTAGACAAACCACCTGTAAAAACGCTCTTTTCTTTCTATATGCAGCAGACACTTTCTTATTAACACTCCACGTTACAAGGACCTAATAAGGACTTAACAAATGTTTAACTGTCAATGCACCACAAATCATATTGCACTATTTGCTTCTTAACCTTTAAATACCTCTTCTGCACATTATCATGCACAGTTATTATGTAAAATACTTGTCTGTCTTAAGTTATGTGTATGTATAGTCAATTATTTATAGTATATGTATAATTACATGCATAGGTTTAAAAAAATTGTTTCTACGTCTAGTGTATGTATGTTCATATTTATGTTTATTCATGTAGCACTGTGGTCCTGCGAGACACGACATTTCGTTCCAGTATATGTCCACACATGTAGCGGAATGACAATAAAGCTCGACTTGACTTGACATGAACTGAGCTGATCTGCTTTGCTGTTGTATTCCTGCTCAGCAACAGCTACTTTATTCTTTTATTACTTTTATCTTCATTACTTTTCTCCCTTACAGTAGCTACAAAAATAAGTGCATATATGCCACCTGACCACTTGGTAAATTCACAGTGTTTGTGTTTCACCTGTTTGACTGTACAGGTGCTGTGCTCACTATTTGAGACTGACTGTTCCTTTGTTTTCTATATTTTTACTCTTTATGTATTAATTAACATGCTATATCTCAGTGTGAAAACAATTTATCTTTCACTATAATCACTTTTGGCCATGTGCAACATCTTAACACACTTTTCACATTCCAGTTTAATTTGTCAGTCGATATATATTGTCACAGTTCTGTCTGTTTGTATATTTGGTTTCTCCCATTGTCTCCCCCTGTCATCCTGTTAACTTTTGGTTTTGCCCTTGTTATTCTGTCATCCCCTTCACCTGTCCTTGTAATTAGTCACCCTTTATAAGCCTGTTTGTATCCTGAGTTCTCTGTCGGTCTTTAACGTTTGTTTGTTTCTACGTGTGTGGATATTCCTGCTTGTGCTACCTGAAGTTTATATTAAATATTGTTGCCTGTTATCTCGTCTCTCGTCTCGTTCCGTCCAGCACGCAGCTACTACGTAACAGAAAGACCGACCTAAAACAGTTTTTTCGGCGTTTTTCCCTGCTTTATTTTCCGTTTTTTTCTCAGTGTTTGTTTTGATTTTTCTTCATGGATCCCGCCGTTCAGATCATCCTCCTGGAGCAGGGGAATCGCTCTCTCGAGGACCACACCAGAGACTTTGTGCATCTCGTACCACTCACGCACTACCCGGACAGCTGCCTGTGCACGTTCTACCGTGCGGGACTGAATACCACCATCAAGGCGCAGCTGTCCGGGGATGGTCCTCGAGAGAGCATTGCCGATTACATCGTGTGGGTGCTGGTGTCCAGCAGATCTTCGTTGACCACGGAGTATGACACCAGCCCCACTCAAGACCCAGAACCCAGCCAACCATCACCCCGACACGCGGAGTTTGAGCCCGAGCCCACCGCGGATGACGAGCCAGAGCCACGAGCGACAGAGCAAAGGATCGCCACAGAGCCAGAGCCCAACACGTCCGACCAGGTGCGAGAGCCGGCTACAACTACCGCAACGGTGGAGTGCTGTGTGGAGCAAGAGAGGGCTATGGAGAGCCCTGCCCACTGCACCACCGCTGGGGGTGAGCTTGAACTGAACTCTGGGGACTTGATTGACTTCTTTACTGAAGTTCTGGACACTAACTCTGGAGATTTAATAGACTTTTCTACGGAAATACCTACCTGTCATGATCTACCTGTCGGTATGGAATTCCCACCCACCCCCCCTCTTCTGTCTGTCTGGTCACCGCTGTCCCCTGACAGCCCCTCTGCTCACCCTCAGCCCACTACCTGTGCAGTGGGCTCGCCGCGGGTCTGCCAGCTTCCATCGGCGTCAGGGCTGGAGGATCCCTCAGCTCCGCCTCCAGCCTCAGAGTCCAGAACTCCGCCTCGGCCCTCCGACCCTGCGGCTCCACCACGGCTCTCAGCTCCCTCGTCTCCACCGTCGCCCGTCGGCCCACCAGCTCCACCGGGCTCCCTCGTCCCTCCGGCTCCGCCTTGGTCGGTCGTCGTCCCTCCATCGCCTTGGGACTCCACTCCTCCGGCTTTGCCTCGTCGCTCCATCCCACCGGCTCCGTTGGGCTCCTCCCTCCCTCCGGCTCCCCCTCAGTCCTCTGTCGCTCCGGCTCCGCCGCGGACCTCCGGAGCTCCGCCTCCGCCTCAGTCGCCAGAGCCTTGGGCTCCGCCTTGGCCCTCCGGATCCTCGGTGTCGCCCTGGATCTTTGGCTCTCCGTCTCCGCCTCGGGCTCCACCTCCACCTGCTCCGCCGCCGTCGGTCGGCCCCCTGGAGTCGTCAGCCCTTCCTCCACCATGGCTCCTCCCTCCGTCGGCTCCACCGTGGGCTTACATCATGGCTGCGGTCTGGGTCTCTACTGGCTCCTCCTGCTCCGGGTCCCTCCTGTTTCCTCCCTGGCTCCTCCCACCTTCGTCGCCCCCTTGGACTCTGATCACTCTGTTTTTTGTCCCCCTCCCGGGGTTCCGTCCTCCGCCGAAGCCTCCTCCCACATGGACTCTGTTTTTCTGCTGTTTTTTTGCCCCTCTTGTCTGTTTTGTTTTTTGTTTTCTACGGCGCGAGGTCGCGCCTATTCGGAGGGGGGCGTAATGTCACAGTTCTGTCTGTTTGTATATTTGGTTTCTCCCATTGTCTCCCCCTGTCATCCTGTTAACTTTGGTTTTGCCCTCGTTATTCTGTCATCCCCTTCACCTGTCCTTGTAATTAGTCACCCTTTATAAGCCTGTTTGTATCCTGAGTTCTCTGTCGGTCTTTAACGTTTGTTTGTTTCTACGTGTGTGGATATTCCTGCTTGTGCTACCTGAAGTTTATATTAAATATTGTTGCCTGTTATCTCGTCTCTCGTCTCGTTCCGTCCAGCACGCAGCTACTACGTAACATATATATATATATATAGATATATTATATTCACTGAAGCAGCATTGACTGTAACAGCTGATACTCATGGACCACAGGAGAATGAACACCATAAATATCACAACATCAAAATATCAAAACATTTCAAATTAGGTTTTGTGTTTGATAGCATGCACTGGTGGAAAACATTATGGCGAGAATGACATTTTATATATTTATGTGAAAAATTACAGAAATCACTACCTTGCAACTGCTAATTTGATAGTCATTTATGTGATGTCCTTATCACATAGAGACAAACGGGATGATGTTCAGTTTTTGCAAATTGCTGAAATCTGGCATCTTTATAGGAGATGACCTCTAAAAAAATATACTCACCCCCTTGTCATCCAAGATGTTCATGTTTTTCTTTCTTCAGTTGTAAAGAAATTGTTTTTTGAGTTAAACATTTCAGGATTTTTCTCCATATAATGGACTGATATGGTGCCCCGATTTTGAACTTCCAAAATGCAGTTTAAATGCGGCTTCAAACGATCCCAAATGCAATTGTATACGATCCCACCCGAGGAAGAAGAGTCTTATCTAGCATAACGATCGGTTATTTTAATAAAAATAAAACAATTTATATACCTTTTAATGTCAAATGCTCGTCTTGTCTTACTCTGCCCGAACTGTTTTTGTTTCGGTTCATGACGGTTCAAACTCCCATCTCATGTTCTCCCTCAACTTCAAAATCATCCTATATCACTGTTTAATTTTTTTGTTAAGGGTGTTTGATCTTCTTTGCATGTTCACTTTTTTGTGTCGATACTTCTGCAGTGACGTAGGATGATTTTGAAATGATTTTTTAAGTTGAGGGTGAAAATACAACTGGAGTTTTTCGACATACCCTCTTGAGTCAGAATACACAAAGTTCAATGAGAGTAAGGCAAGACGAGCGTTTGAAAAGTACTTAAATAGTATTCTTTTAATGAAAATAACTAATCGTTTCACTAGATAAGACCTTTCTTTCTCAGCTGGGATTGTTTGAAGCTGCATTTAATCTGCATTTTGGAAGTTCAAAATTGGGGCACTCCATTATATGGAGAAAAATGCCGAAATGTTTTCCTCAAAAAAACAATTTCTTTACGACTGAAGAAAGAAAGACATGAACATCTTGGATGATAAGGCGGTGAGTACATTATATGTGAATCTTTGTTTTGGAAGTGGACTTCTCCTTTAATGAAGTCGTATGTGTCTGTAAGGTAAAGCCTTGGGAAAAGGGATTAATATTGTGCTCAATAAATTCAGCTATGAAGTAAGTTTCACTCTTCATTTTAAAGGGTTTACACTAGGTCTCGGGTTTTTGTGTATTTTAGGAAGTAAATAGAAATGTCAGGGTCTAGGGGAGCCTCTCCCCATCAAGTATCCCTTTTGTTCACTATTACTGATTCCTAAACACATCACTTTATCTTTTATTTGTTCAACTTCAATCATAGTTTCTAGATATATGGGTTTGTCTTAGGATTTACAATGGCATGTATGTTGGAGCTCTCTCTCACCCTCCCAAACATACTGCCCTCTGCCCAGTCAATTCACATGTTTAAAAGCATACTGTTCGGCCATACTGGTTTGTTAAACTAGTTTTAGAAACCTGCTCTGTGGTGTGAGATGAGAAACATGAAAGTAGCGCCTGCACCTGCAGATACCCAGATGAGAGGTTTATTATGGCAGTTTTACCGGTTGTTATCAGAGAATCACAAACCACTGGATGGTGCGACTGAACAGTCAGAATCAAGTATGCCAGAGATCCGGGTAATACATGAATAATAACACATGAATTTATTTTATAATTAATTAGAAACATCAAATAAACATGTACTTATAATGTATCAGAGCCATAGGCCAGGTTAGACAAATAAGTTGTGAAGTAAAATGTATAATTTCCTGTTCAATGATGATTACAGAGTCATGGCAGATACAGAGTTCACGAGATGCAACATTCTTCTGGAGAGTGCGTCATCATCATCAGAGCCATTTCTTGTCTCCTGATGGAGTTTTCTAAAATCATTAAAAGACAGAGAAGAGATTCAAACTATGACATATTTAAGGGCTCCATTTTAATGTAAAACCTGTCACACACTGGACAAGAAGCTCCACATAGAGTTCAAGACAACAGCCCAAAAGAGTAAATCGAATAACTGTAGAGACGAGTGTTTAGTTCAAAAAAACTAAAGTTTATAATTTCATGTTCAATGATGATTACAGAGTCATGACATTTCATGAAATGCAACATTTACCTCTAGAGCGCATTGCCATCATCTGTTCTCTGTGATTCTGCATCGTCAGAGCCATTTCTTCCTCATGTCTCCTCTTGGTATTTTCTAAAATCAATGCAAACTCTTCAGCTCTGTTATTTTCGGCTTCAGCAGTCCGTCTCTTGAACTCTCTGATCTCCTGCCTCATCCTGTCTGCCTTCTCTTTAAACGCCTTCTGCATCAGATCAGCCTGCTCCCTCAGTTTACTGTCCATGGCACGCTCAGCCTCCTCTCTCTGAAGCCTCGTCTCCTCATCCATCTTCTCCTCCATCTGTCTCATCCTCTCTTCATTACTCTGTCTCTCTGCTTCCATCTTCTCTTCTAGCTGTTGCTGCTTCTCCTTATTAGCTTCAATTTCCTGCTTCAGGAGGGCTGCTTTCTCCTTTTCCTCTGAAAGAAAACAGACACTTCAAAGACAGAGAAGAGACTGAAACCATGATATATTTAAGGGCTATATTTTACTGTAAAACTGGTCACACACTGGACAAGAAGCTCCATGCAGAAAGCAAGACAGCAGTCCAAAAGTCTAAATCGAATCACTATATCGAGAAATGTTGAGTTCAGGAACGGGGCCAGTGATTTTGAAGTTTGGTGTATGGAAATATTTCCAAAATGCAAATGAAAGTAATAGAAAGGTTAATGTAATTTCATTATATGTGCCATATACAGTCTCAGGTCCCACAAAGCGTTTTTGTGTATTTCAACACTTTTGAACAATGACTATGATTTTGAGATCCATCTTTTCACACTGAGGACAACTGAGGGACTCATATGCAGCTATTACAAAAGGTTCAAACACTCACTGATGCTCCAGAAGGAAAAAATTATGTATTAAGAGCTGGGGGGTGTAAACTTTTGAACAGAATGAAGATAGAAATTATTTCTTTTTTTTTTTTTTATGTAGTACTGCCCTTCAGAAGCTACAGAAAATGTTTACATGTTTCTCAGAAGACAAAATAAGTTAAATCTCCCCCAATTTCCCCTTCTCTAATAGTTGCATATGAGTCCCTCAGTTGTCCTACCATATAAAAGTGAAAAAAACAAAACATAGTCAGTAATGGGGAAGAGTTGTGGCATGAATGACAGAAAAACTTGTCAGTGGTGGGGAAAAATTAACAATACTTTCTTCCGTTTTCAACCGGGATATTTTACTAGAAGAGTTTTTCGTCTAAAATGCACTCTTTAAATAATAATAATAATAAATAGAGCCTAAAGAGCTACTAGTATTGCTCTTGCCTGTGTCTCTATCTTTCTCTATCTGTCATAATCTTTCATTATGCAGAAACACTCTCATGTCTACTCAAACTTTTAAGCACCATTTTTCACAAGTAAACCAGTAAGAATTTAAAAACGGGGAAACTGGGATTTTATTAAAACTCTTTTTTATTAAAATTTTTTTTACTTAAAACGCTCACCTTTAATCTTTTTCTCCTTCACAGTCAGTTTCTTGTCAGCCTGCAGAATGGCTTTAGAATCCACAGACTTCTGCTTCAGGAACTCCTCTAGGACCTCTTCAGCCTACTGATGTGCACACATTCAGAAAAAATGGAGAATTACGACAAAGACGATGATGATAAAAGTGGTCACGTCTTGTGATGTTGTCTAATATGAGCATAACCTTGACTTGTTTTTTGGCCTGGCTGTTATATTTCTTCTCAATGTCCTCCAGATCTTTGCAGAAGAGATCATAGCCACCAGGTTTGGCATAGAAGCCTTGCTTGAGTTTTTTCATCATTGGTGCAGAGAGGGATGACAGGATTTTCTCACATTGTTTCTTAGAAGCTTGTTCGTTTTGGCACACATATCCATCAAAGAGTTTAACTGTTTGTTCCTAAAAAATAAAAAACACGTAGCATTGCAGTAACAGTTCCTTTTTGAATGGGAACTTGCACTGCATCCCCTGGAGGACACTGTGGACCCCGGCACGACAGGGTGTCTCAAGCACGAGTCTAAACGTGACAGTAAACTTGACATTGGCTGGAGATAGCCTATTACACCACTTTTGGTGTATAAAAGCACCATCCTATTATTGTCTTAAGGTGACCATTTGATTAAGGCAAGTAGGAGACTGAAATCAGGCTTGCTGGTGGACCTCGGTGATGAATTTGCGAATGGTATGCATTTCTCTGATGCTTTCTCGGATGCTGATGACGTGTTATCTCTCATAATCTGATCCGGCAACGAGTGTACTCATGGCTTTGAGCCAAAATAAGCAGAATGAGGCTGTTGAGACCCAAGACGCATCTAAGCCAAGGATTCTCGGCTCTGGCCCGTGAGATCCATTTTCTTGCAGAGTTCGGCCCCAACCCTAATCAAACACACCTGAACAAGATAATCAAAGTCTTTAGGATCACTACAAAGGTACAGACAGGTGAGTTTGATCAAGACTGGTGCTAAACTCTGCAGGAAAATGGATCTCGAGGGCCAGAGTTGAGAACCTCCGATCTAAATGATCACAGCCCGCCTGCTCCATGTAGGATGAGTTTCTGGAGGTTACATGAAGTAAACAGCTACTGCGATCTGCCGAGAAATGGTGGCCACAGAAATGAAATTCTGGGTGAACCAGGCCAACATTGGGGTTAGAGAGAAAAACACCTCGTTGTGTTGGTTTTGCCTTCAAAACATTTTGGCATTTCCATTTAGGCAGTGGTTGAGACGACCCTTATCCGGTCTTCGGGGTCTTTTTGACCCGCAAATGACTTTTGCTAAAATTTAAAAAAATGTTCTCTTTGTCCAAATGGCATAAGACTTTGTACAATGGTCAGCACTTTCTAGATCTACAAATAAAAAAAATTGGAATTATATCTTGATTTTATTTTAGTGTTAAAAAAAAAAGTCACATTCATGGTCTTTGGGGTCTCCAGAGACCCTACTTAGAAAAGGGACCAAATTCATCCTCAAAATTAGAAACAACGCAGAACATATATAGACAGAAATGAAGTGGCACACAACGAGCTGTCTGCTGTTCTCTGTACTGTACTCTGCACTGAATTCATACGTGCTGTTGTCTGGCATATGTCCAGAACGACACTGAGGGAAAACCTTCAAGAGAAGGCTCTTTCTGGAGGAGCTTGGAACAGCTCTGCTGGCTCCCCTTATGGTGAATCGACATTTTGTTGGTTTGATTCTAATCATAAAGTAACATTATTGACAAACCGATTTTTTTCAGTACAAAAAATATTAAACTTTGACAAAAAGTAATTTTTATTGTTAGAATTGTGATTTCATAATATGTACATATCAATCCAACTGAAAAAAACTTGTACAAAGATATCTTTCAGTTGGTCAAATAGCAAATAGTAAATAGTGGAGCTCTGCAGCCATCTACTGGTAAAAGTGATCATTTTTTTATTTTGTTGCGTGGGGTCTCTAGAGACCCCAAAGACCATGAGTGTACATCCCAAAATTAAGACCGGGTAAGGGTTAAGAAGGTGAAGGCACACTTCATGACCTTTAAGATCTATATACCGCATGCTTCCTCTCACTTTAGAGAACTGCCATGCCGAGGCCTCTTCTCTGTTAAGAATTATGCCAAGTTGCTAGGCTTTCTTTGAGACTCTTTTGCTACTACCTCCACTCACAAGATGCTCTGTCTGGATAGCAATATCAGCCTTAGTAGGCTGTCCTGAGTGTGGGATGTAGTTAGTCCTCCTCTCGGTTCAGGGAGTTATGATGAGGCCCTTTATTTGAGCCTCATTAGTATGTCTTATTTGGAGCGTTGCTACACCTCTCACTGTAAGGAGTCGTCCTTCTGAGGCCTCCACTCCCTAATCTCCTCCTGACTAGTAAATCAAGTTACTAGGCTCTAGGTGAGCTTCCTTCATTACTGCCTTAAAAAAGAGCATTGCTAATCCTCCTCTCACTACAGATAGTCACCCTGCTGAGCCCTCCTGTCTCTGAGCTCTGCATAGAGAGCAGTTCCAAGTTATTAGGCTCTCAGAGCCTTCTTGGAAGCTGTTTAGAGGGTAGAACACAGTTAGACCTCCTCTCATTTTTGAGAAGTTGTCTCAAAAGTTGTCATGTGGGCTGAGCTTCTTTTCTGACTCTGCTCTACAGAGGGAAGAAGGATTCTAACCAGGCTTTTCTTTAATAGGGTATGTGGCTCAGGCTTTGGCTGTAGGGAATGAAGTCACAACAGCCACTAGTGTGTACCTTAGGGATGGGAACTCTTTAGGGTCTTTGTGCTTTATTGTCAGCCAATAAAGCACTCATCCCTTTAGCATGGTGAGTGGGCATTTGTTCCTCATAGTGTCCTCTAGAGAATGCAGTGCAAGTTCCCATTTGAAAGGGAATGTCTCAGGTTATGCATGTAACCATGGTTAACTTAAAAGTGGGGAACAGGACTCTGTGTTCCCTTGCCATGCTTAGGTATTCCTGTGCACACATCCTTCAGACAATAAATGGGTGATGTGTTTTACAGGTGCCTTTTTATACTCACTTTTGCACCAGTAGTGACATTGTAAACTGTTGCTCTAGCCATTCCCATAGCAATTTTCTAAAGGGATGCAGTGTCTTGTTCCCCTTCTCAGGAAACCATGGTCACATGCATAACCTGAGTTGTTCTTTATTTTATAATGAATCAGAGAACATTTCAGCTATCTGTAACATCTCTGTATACCATTGTGCCAAATGAGAGGGCACTAAAATATTTGCACTGATTACTGATTTGTTCAGAACAAAAAATATTTCAGCTGGTTGCCCAGTGTTACTGAGTCAACCGTTCACCATCATCCAAAATGAACTGACACTGCCTACCTCTAGAGATTTCAGGTACTTCCCATCAATGTCCTTGAAGGAACGCTTCATGAAGGCTTGTGTTGCTGTGCTGCTGAGGTCTTGGTGTTTTGAGGACACATCCTTCAGTTCCAGAGGGAAGGAGACCTTCAGCTTCTCCATTCCACTTTGGTAAACCTGAAGACCCACCTTCACTGCAGCCTCATTCTCAATCACTGCCATAGCAATCACAGCGTTCTCCAGACATGGCACAGAACCACTGGAGATGGTGTCTACATACGTTTTTGCCAGATGACCCAGAACTTCAGCGACAGAAAGAAATTAAACACAGAGGTATTAACAGATAAAGGTATTGATAGTTTTCTGTTTACACATGCAAACTCTTCAAATGTTCTTTCGAATCACCTCTTCCAGTGACTGTGTATCCGTCTTTCAGCCTCTTCACACTGCTGTCACGAAAGACAAACTTGCAGAAATGATCTGTGACCTTCAGGAACTCAGAGGAAATGTCAGCAGAATCCAAGCTCCCCAAGCAAGACATCTTTTCTTGGGCTGTTGGAAAGGGGAAAGTGAAGCACTTCCTGGAAGGGAAAAAGTTTTGGATGCACTCCCTGGGACCGTTGTAATCCTTCACACATCTTGAATGGCCTAGAAAAGATGAGCACATTCTGTAGCTGCTCTCAAATCTGGAGAAGAGCATGTCTATTCTAGGAGTGTAGCTGGTTGAGCTACCGGACATAAAATGCTGAGACACCGAAAATAGCAAGCTTGAATACCAAACAATTCAGCACAATAAACTATAAATATTACCTAAAATTCTGAATTTTTAAATAGTAATACAAAAGATCTGTGATAGTAATTGGGAGGATTCTTAATAATAACCTTCTGCAGTATTTTAAATTACCATGTTTCAGCTTCAGAGCAAAATCTAGGTACTCATCCTCTGTTACATCTTTGCCATCGATCTTTAGCTCCAGCGTGAAGTCCCTCACAGCCCAGATGAAACTAGGAAAGAACTTCACAAAATTGCTTGAATCGTCTGCATCCTCATCTGATGATTTGACCTTGATGCACTCTGTTAGTTCAGTCACATATCTGACCACTTGTTCAGGCATGAACACAAAAAGACAACAACTCATGACACACAGTCAAAACAAATGGCATTCTATGAGGTACTAAGCAACAGTGTGACTAAATTTACCTTTGTATTTGTATAATTCCAATTTAGAATATCAACACTGCAGTTCTGGAGTAAAATAATAGGGTTCATTACCCAAAGAGTTTTTTATAATTATTTTAAAAACAGAGCTGTTCACACAGGGCAAATGTGTGTCGTGTTTGCAGAGTGACAAAGAAACATGAATGGGCCATTTGCAGCATACCGTTTCATTTTACGAGACCAAGCAAAGCATGTTTCTTTGAAATCACTGAAATTATGAAATAATAACAAAAACAGTAAAGTGATGTTTAAATGGCAAAATTTTAATGCTTTAATTTATTTTTTATAAAATGTAAATGTGTTGTAAAAGATATAAATCCAAAATCAACAATAAATGCATTTTAATTAAGTTCTAAATATTCTATGTATTTAAAAGGAATAATTAAGTATAAGATGAAACGTTCAGATAATTGAAATGTTCAATTATCTGAATTCAATTAAAGTTCAATTAAAAAAGTTTGCAATTGCTTTTGTAGAAGTTTAGAATTCAGTTCCTCCTAAAAGCTAAATAATGTGTTTATAGTTGGGTTTTGCGATATGTGAGGATGCATAGCGGCATTTACTTTTGTGTTCTTAATTTGCATCAAGTTGATTTGAAAATGTGTAATTTATTGCAACTTACAAGTTGTTTTTACAACTTAGGATGGTGTTTGGACGAATACTGAAATGTTTTGTTGTTTCTATTTATGCAGTCCGACGGTTTTTAATTAATAATTTGTTTGAACATTCTATTTATGTGTCTATAAATGGTTAGAAGGATACTGTAGATCCATTATAGCCTTGTTATCAATCGTCCCTCGACTGTTGTAGACCAGAGTACTGCTGAGTAACACAGCCAGACAGAAGATGTTGGTGTCATGCTTTGGGTCTCCCTGTGATGAAGAACGATTTTGTTTTAAATATAAGCATCACCCGGTAACTTTTCCATTTAGCCAGTAAGTGTTCTAAGCAGGACTTTTATTCAGAAGCTGCTATGCTCCATCTTCATTCATTTACCCATTTTAATTGTTTGTGCATTTGTAGCTTTCATGAAACGCTTGTACTCTGTGGTTTGGCAATCTGCGCAATCTGAAGACAGACAGGAGGAGTTTTGCCTTGATTTTAATTTCCGGTCAATTTCAGATATAGAAGCACCTTAATTTTGTCTTTCAGCTATGAAACTGCACAATGGAACACTCATTACACTGCAGTTTTTAATATAAATATGGTTATCTCTGCACTGAAAGTGACAGTATTCTTAAACTCATGAAACTGCTTGTGATGCTAGTTGTGTTTTCTTGTCACATCACCTTATCCACGTCTCCGAGTCCCTCTGTGTCCAGCAGCACTAGAGTGGTTCCTGCTTCAGTGGGATGAGGCACACACCACATCCAGATGCCTTTCGTCTTGGACTCAATTGTGCTGCCCAGCGCAAACCCTGATAATGACAATGACTTTTGTGCATTTAATGTCATTCACTTGAACTGCATGAGGTTTGCTATGAGCGCTAACCTGTTTGTTTCCCAGTGAGGCGGTTCATCAGGTAGGACTTCCCGGTCCGGTAGAGTCCCACCACGGCCACCACCACCACCGGCTGCTGGATCTGCTGCAGGATCTGCAGTGCTGACTGCTGCACACACAGCTTCCCATCTGAGTCCGTGTCAATGAAGCACACTGGTTTATCCATGGTCACTGGAGGCCCAACAGAACAGATACACACATTTTAAAGCCTATAGAAACTGAGTTAGTCACAAACTGTATGTAACCTGCAGAGGTGTGCATCTGTGTATCTGTACGTGTGCCGTGGAATTTGATAGCACACGTACATCTCGGAGACGTCTATTTGACGTCTGCATTTACATCGGAAAGACGTAGTTTGCTCATCTGCAATACGTCTACTGGACGTTTTCTATCAGATGTCAAATAGACGTCTATTAGATGTCTTTAAGATGTTTATGATTTAGAATGTATGTAAAACTGACATCTTACAGGCGTCTGCCAGACGTTTGTAGACAGCAGATGCTTTCCAGATCAAGTGATCTTTAACAGACATCTTGCAGATGTACGTGTTTCATCTGGGAAGAGTTTTCAAATAATTTCAAGAAATAAATAGTGTAAAATAATTTAGTAAAATAGTTAAAGGGAAGCATAAATGACTATTAAAATGACTTTTTTTACTTATTATGCATGGCTATAAAGGCTTGGTGTTGTTATGTGAATAAAAGTCTAATCTTTTAGAAATGTAAAAGCACCTAATTTTGTGACTTGGCTCGAAAAGCATAATAAAGTTGAAAAGAAAACATTACCATTTTTGCATCTGTTAATCGGGTACTTCATTCTTCTACTACTACAAATCTTTTCCATTTTGCGAATATGAGCCTACCTGAAAGTGATGCAGACGCTTCATCTTGAGCCTTTCTTTTCTTTGGCTTCTCATTGCTGGATTGGCGTTGTCTCTTCACAGGAATAGTGTTTGATTGGCATCCATCATTTACGCGGGGGGAAACAGGCGCACGGCGACGCATCTTGCGATCCTCTTGTATAATATATCTACTTTTTAAATTACATCACAAACATTTATATTTTCTGTGTTATATATTTTAATTTGGTGTAAATGGAGTGAATGTCCCTTTTCTCACCTTACAGTAGCTCGATCTGAGTTCTGTGTTCTGTGCTCATGATGATCTGACCATATATTATACACATCTTTATGTTCAGCCCTTTAATGCTGATTGGTCAGAGTGAATCAGGGGATTGTCTCTGTTCTCTCACTCTCTCTCTGCTTATTTGCTCTGGTCACTCACACTTCCTCCATTTGTCCAGATTAAAACATGGTTTCACTTTCAAAATCAGCAGCTACATACTAGAAACCATGTGACTGCAGATAAAGGGTTTTCTTCTTTGTAGCACACATGTGATTATTTGGTGCTGTTCACAAGACAAAGGTCAAGAGTTCAGTGTCAGGAATTGTTTTTATTAATGAATGAAATGTGTTTGGATTAAAGTCAGTGTCCCTTTGGAAAAGTTAAATCATTAGCTAAATGAGGAAATGACTATTAAATTACAACATGAAAGCTTTAATGGAAATAACAAAACCTTCAACATATACTGTTTAACTCCTCGTGTCTTAAACACACACATGGACAGAGTTTGGATAGTGAAGTCTGTGAATCGACAGAAATGCTGCTCTGACACACTGAACTAAATGATCCCCGCAGAAATAAACATTGTATGCTTTAACTCATGACGGAACCTTTTGATGTGTTTAATGACTAAAAGAAGCTGAAAGAAGAGTTAAGGGTCTCTGTGTCTCATTCTCTGTCTGGTTTTTGTCTGTCTGCAAAAAAAGAAAAAATAATTCTTCCTTAGTATTTTTGTCTTGTTTTCTAGTATAAATATCTAAAAATTCTTTAACCAGGATGTGTTTACTTGACAAGTAAGATAAGATAAGATATTATAAATAAAACAAGGTATTATGTCTTGTTTCCGGAAAAAATTATCCAAATTTTGTTAGGTTTTGCATAAAACAAGATAAATTAAAAATAAGAAAAATAATCTTAATTCAAAGGCTAAAGAGATTATATTTCTTTCCCCACTGGGAGATATTTTGCTTGTTTTTATTTCTATCTATATTACGGTTTCATTTTTTGTTGTGTGTTGTGTTGTCTTCACAGCTTTAAAATCTGCTCATGACCATCTTAAAGGTGCAGTATGTGAGATTGACAGCTAGCGGCTGAAATAGGTACTGCAGTCCAAATTCAGAATATTGGAGAGAGCCGTTTCTCTCGCTTCCTCCTACTCAGACTCGACGCTCAAGCGGGTTTGCCAGATTGAGGACACGCGATGAGCCTTGCACTGTAATTTGATGAGTTGATTTACTGTGTTTTAATGTTCCTCTGTTCATAGAGCATTGTGCAGTATGTAATATTTCCAGCTAGCGGTTGAAATGGGTACTGCAATTCCGTCCCGGAATCTGCCTAAACACACATTTTAAAGTTGAATAACTGGCTCTAGCATTATTTTTCGGAGAAACAGCTACGTAAACATAACATGTTTCATATATCTACAAACATATTATGTTATTTTTTGGCTTAAGAAGAGTCAAAAACTTACATATAGCACCTTACCAGCTAAAACGAGCACAAACCAGCAGCCACGCTTCAAAACATAACTAAGCAGCATATGCTGTGCATATAACAGTATATGCATGCAAACTGCAGCCAAGTGTTTCTCTGAAAAATAATGCTAGAGCCAGTAATTCTACTCTAAAATGTGCGTTTGGGCAGATTCTGGGACGGAATTGCAGTATCCATTTCAACCGCTAGCTGGCAATATTACATACTGCACAATGCTCTATGAACAGAGGAACATTAAAACACAGTAAATCAACTCATCAAATTACATTGCAAGACTCGTCGCGTGTCCTCAATCTGGCAAACCCGCTTGAGCGTCGAGTCTGAGTAGGAGGAAGCGAGAGAAACGGCTCTCTCCAATATTCTGAATTTGGACTGCAGTACCTGTTTCAGCCGCTAGCTGTCAATCTCACATACTGCACCTTTAAGATGGTCATGAGCAGATTTTAAAGCTGTGAAGACAACACAACACAACACAACACAAAATGAAACCGTAATATAGATAGAAATAAGTGCATGTATAATTAGCATAATATGAAAGAATAAATAATATATGTGAATACAGAAGACAAACCAATTCTTGTTTTCTGCTTAAAAAAAGCAAAATATCTCCCAGTGGGGAAAGAAATATAATCTTTTTAGCCTTTGAATTAAGATTATTTTTCTTACCCCTTTGACAGATAATTTATATTGTTTTATGCAAAACCTAACAAAATTTGGATAATTTTTTCAGGAAACAAGACATAATATCTTATTTTATTTATAATAAATTACCTTACCTTACTTGTCAAGTAAACACATCCTGGTTAAAGAATTTTTAGATATTTATTCTAGAAAAAGACAAAAATACTAAGGAAGACAGACAAAAACCAGACAGAGAATGAGACACAGAGACCCTTAACTCTTCTTTCAGCTTCTTTTAATCATTAAACACATCAAAAGGTTCCGTCATGAGTTAAAGCATACAATGTTTATTTCTGCGGGGATCATTTAGTTCAGTGTGTCGGAGCAGCATTTCTGTCGATTCACAGACTTCACTATCCAAACTCTGTCCACGTGTGTGTTTAAGACACGAGGAGTTAAACAGTATATGTTGAAGGTTTTGTTATTTCCATTAAAGCTTTCATGCTGTAATTTAATAGTCATTTCCTCATTTAACTAATGATTTCACTTTCCCAAAGGGACACTGACTTTAATCCAAACACATTTCATTCATTAATAAAAACAATTCCTGACACTGAACTCTTGACCTTTGTCTTGTGAACAGCACCAAATAATCACATGTGTGCTACAAAGAAGAAAACCCTTTATCTGCAGTCACATGGTTTCTAGTATGTAGCTGCTGATTTTGAAAATGAAACCATGTTTTAATCTGGACAAATGGAGGAAATGTGAGTGACCAGAGCAAATAAGCAGAGAGAGAGTGAGAGAACAGAGACAATCCCCTGATTCACTCTGACCAATCAGCATTAAAGGGCTGAACATACAGATGTGTATAATATATGGTCAGATCATCATGAGCACACAACACAGAACTCAGATCGAGCTACTGTAAGGTAAGGAAAAGGACATTCACTCCATTTACACCAAATTAAAATATATAACACAGAAAATATAAATGTTTGTGATGTATTTTAAAAAGTAGATATATTATGCAAGAGGATCGCAAGATGGGTCGCCGTGCGCCTGTTTCCCCCCGCGTAAATGATGGATGCCAATCAAACACTATTCCTGTGAAGAGACAACGCCAATCCGGCAATGAGAAGCCAAAGGAAATCATGGCTCAAGATGAAGCGTCTGCATCACTTTCAGGTAGGCTCATATTCGCAAAATGGAAAAGATTTGTAGTAGTAGTAGAATGAAGTACCCGATTAACAGATGCAAAAATGGTAATGTTTTCTTTTCAACTTTATTATGCTTTTCGAGCCAAGTCACAAAATTAGATGCTTTTACATTTCTAAAAGATTAGACTTTTATTCACATAATAACACCAAGCCTTTATAGCCATGCATAATGAGTAAAAAAAAGTCATTTTAAAAGTCATTTATGCTTCCCTTTAACTATTTTACTAAATTATTTTACACTATTTATTTCTTGAAATTATTTGAAAACTCTTCCCAGATAAAACACGTACGTCTGCAAGATGTCTGTTAAAGATCACTTGATCTGGAAAGCATCTGCTGTCTACAAACGTCTGGCAGACGCCTGTAAGATGTCAGTTTTACATACATCCTAAATCATAAACATCTTAAAGACATCTAATAGACGTCTATTTGACATCTGATAGAAAACGTCCAGTAGACGTATTGCAGATGAGCAAACTACGTCTTTCCGATGTAAATGCAGACGTCAAATAGACGTCTCCGAGATGTACGTGTGCTATCAAATTCCACGGCACACGTACAGATACACAGATGCACACCTCTGCAGGTTACATACAGTTTGTGACTAACTCAGTTTCTATAGGCTTTAAAATGTGTGTATCTGTTCTGTTGGGCCTCCAGTGACCATGGATAAACCAGTGTGCTTCATTGACACGGACTCAGATGGGAAGCTGTGTGTGCAGCAGTCAGCACTGCAGATCCTGCAGCAGATCCAGCAGCCGGTGGTGGTGGTGGCCGTGGTGGGACTCTACCGGACCGGGAAGTCCTACCTGATGAACCGTCTCGCTGGGAAACAAACAGGTTAGCGCTCATAGCAAACCTCATGCAGTTCAAGTGAATGACATTAAATGCACAAAAGTCATTGTCATTATCAGGGTTTGCGCTGGGCAGCACAATTGAGTCCAAGACGAAAGGCATCTGGATGTGGTGTGTGCCTCATCCCACTGAAGCAGGAACCACTCTAGTGCTGCTGGACACAGAGGGACTCGGAGACGTGGATAAGGTGACGTGACAAGAAAACACAACTAGCATCACAAGCAGTTTCATGAGTTTAAGAATACTGCCACTTTCAATGCAAAGATAATGCACAAACAAGTAAGATGAGTAAACAAATGAAGATGGAGAACTTCTGAATAAATGTCCCACTTAGGACACTTAATGGCCATATAGAAACATTATTGGGTGATGCTGATAATTAAAAAATAAATATATATCTATTTCTCTATCACAGGGAGACCCAAAGCATGATACCAACATCTTCTGTCTGGCTGTGTTACTCAGCAGTACTCTGGTCTACAACAGTCGGGGGACGATTGATAACAAGGCTATAATGGAACTGCAGTATCCTTTTGTCCGTTTATAGGTACCTAAAGATGTGTGTGCAGCATTAGGAGTGGTAACATTTTTTATAAAGCATGGATTAGTATGCTTTGTCTCATTGTGGCCACGTTATTTTGTCCCAAATACAACACTTACTTTTGTTTTTGTGGAGTCGGCAGGGATGCTTACCTCAACGGTTCATGATTAAATGATCAGATTTTGTTTCATTACACACTGCTCAGCATTATTATAATACACTGCTCAAAAAAATAAAGGGAACACTTAAACAACACAATGTAACTCCAAGTCAATCACACTTCTGTGAAATCAAACTGCCCACTTAGGAAGCAACACTGATTGACAATCAATTTCACATGCTGTTGTTCAAATGGAATAGACAACAAGTGGAAATTATAGGCAATTAGCAAGACACCCCCAATAAAGGAGTGGTTCTGCAGGTGGTGACCACAGACCACTTCTCAGTTCCTATGCTTTCTGGCTGATGTTTTGGTCACTTTTTAATGCTGGCGGTGCTTTCACTCTAGTGGTAGCATGAGACGGAGTCTACAACCCACACAAGTGGCTCAGGTAGTGCAGCTCATCCAGGATGGCACATCAATGCGAGCTGTGGCAAAAAGGTTTGCTGTGTCTGTCAGTGTAGTGTCCAGAGCATGGAGGCGCTACCAGGAGACAGGCCAGTACATCAGGAGACGTGGAGGAAGCCGTAGGAGGGCAACAACCCAGCAGCAGGACCGCTACCTCCGCCTTTGTGCAAGGAGGAACAGGAGGAGCACTGCCAGAGCCCTGCAAAATGACCTCCAGCAGGCCACAAATGTGCATGTGTCTGCAAAAACGGTCAGAAACAGACTCCATGAGGGTGGTATGAGGGCCCGACGTCCACAGGTGGGGGTTGTGCTTACAGCCCAACACCGTGCAGGACGTTTGGCATTTGCCAGAGAACACCAAGATTGGCAAATTCGCCACTGGCGCCCTGTGCTCTTCACAGATGAAAGCAGGTTCACACTGAGCACATGTGACAGACGTGACAGAGCCTGGAGACGCCGTGGAGGATGTTCTGCTGCCTGCAACATCCTCCAGCATGACCGGTTTGGCAGTGGGTCAGTAATGGTGTGGGGTGGCATTTCTTTGGAGGGCCGCACAGCCCTCCATGTGCTCGCCAGAGGTAGCCTGACTGCCATTAGTTACCGAGATGAGATCCTCAGACCCCTTGTGAGACCATATGCCGGTGCGGTTGGCTCTGGGTTCCTCCTAATGCAAGACAATGCAAGACCTCATGTGGCTGGAGTGTGTCAGCAGTTCCTGCAAGACGAAGGCATTGATGCTATGGACTGGCCCGCCCGTTCCCCAGACCTGAATCCAATTGAGCACATATGGGACATCAGGTCTCGCTCCATCCACCAACACCACGTTGCACCACAGACTGTCCAGGAGTTGGCGGATGCTTTAGTCCAGGTCTGGGAGGAGATCCCTCAGGAGACCATCCGCCACCTCATCAGGAGCATCCCCAGGCATTGTAGGGAGGTCATACAGGCACGTGGAGGCCACACACACTACTGAGCCTCATTTTGACTTGTTTTAAGGACATTACATCAAAGTTGGATCAGCCTGTAGTGTTTTTCCTCTTCAATTGTGAGTGTGACTCCAAATCCAGACCTCCATGGGTTAATAAATTTAATTTTCATTGATAATTTTTGTGTGATTTTGTTGTCAGCACATTCAACTATGTAAAGAACAAAGTATTTGATAAGAATATTTCATTCATTCAGATCTAGGATGTGTTATTTTAGTGTTCCCTTTATTTTTTTGAGCAGTGTACATTAAAACACCTATTGAAGCAAGTGCAAGCTTGGATTGAATATTTCACTCCATAGAATTCTTCAATATTACACTTAAATACACTTTTTTTTAAATTTATTTATTTATTGTTGTGGTTTAAGTGTACACCTGATCACAAGTCATGTTGAAAAGTATTGGTGTAGTGAATTTGCTTATTACCTCAAGGAGTGACACATTTGATTTGATACACTGTGCGTCATGAGTTGTCTTTTTGTGTTCATGCCTGAACAAGCGGTCAGATATGTGAGTGAACTAACAGAGTGCATCAAGGTCATATCATCAGATGAGGATGCTGATGATTCAATTGAATTTGTGAAGTTCTTCCCTAGTTTTATCTGGGCTGTGAGGGACTTCACACTGGAGCTAAAGATCGATGACAAAGATGTAACAGAGGATGAGTACCTAGATTTTGCTCTGAAGCTGAAACATGGTAATTTAAAATACTGCAAAAGGCTATTTTTAAGAGTCGTCATAATCACTATCGCAACTAGTATTGTTACTCTACTGAATTGTCCAGTAGCTCAACCAGCTACACTCCTAGAATAGACATGCTCTTCTCTAGAATTGAGAGCAGCTACAGAATGTGCTCATCTTTTCTAGGCCATTCAAGATGTGTGAAGGATTACAACGGTCCCAGGGAGTGCATCCAAAACTTTTTCCCTTCCAGGAAGTGCTTCACTTTCCCCTTTCCAACACCCCAAGAAAAGATGTCTTGCTTGGGGAGCTTGGATTCTGCTGACATTTCCTCTGAGTTCCTGAAGGTCACAGATCATTTCTGCAAGTTTGTCTTTCGTGACAGCGGTGTGAAGAGGCTGAAAGACGGATACACAGTCACTGGAAGAGGTGAGTCGAAAGAACATTTGAAGAGTTTGCATGTGTAAACAGAAAACTATCAATACCTTTATCTGTTAATACCTCTGTGTTTAATTTCTTTCTGTCGCTGAAGTTCTGGGTCATCTGGCAAAAACGTATGTGGACACCATCTCTAGTGGTTCTGTGCCATGTCTGGAGAACGCTGTGATTGCTATGGCAGTGATTGAGAATGAGGCTGCAGTGAAGGTGGGCCTTCAGGTTTACCAAAGTGGAATGGAGAAGCTGAAGGACTCCTTCCCTCTGGAACTGAAGGATGTGTCCTCAAAACACCAAGACCTCAGCAGCACAGCAACACAAGCCTTCATGAAGCGTTCCTTCAGGGACACTGATGGGAAATACCTGAAATCTCTAGAGGTAGGCAATGTCTGTTTATTTAGGATGATGGTGAACCACTGACTCAATAACACTGGGATAACCAGCTGAAAATGAGATGTTACAGACAGCTGAAATGGCTTTTGATTCATTATAAAATGGAAAATGTCTCAGGTTGAGCATGTAATCCCCTAGAGAACATTATGGGTAATAGCTCTGGCCTGACTGGTGTCTGAAGTTGGAGTCTAAATGAAGTGAAAGTGAAAGTGAAAAAAAGGAAATCAGGGATAGGCAACGTAGGTCCTGTGGCCTGTAGCCTGAAGCGAGATGAACAAACTCAGAGTTGCAGAGTAAGTTTTGAGTTGACAAAACCCGATAAAGCCAACCTGGTTTAGTTTAGGTTCACTGGACTCACAAAGCTCGATATAAACATTCTCTATCAACTCAGAGTTTGTGATTAACTCTGGAGCGTGTGCACCTGAAAGTGTGACACGTGCACCAAACAGCCAACTGATGGAGAGCGTCAGCAAAGCGTCCGTTGGATTCACTTCTCGCCGGAGTTGGCGCAATTCACTTTTCTGCTGAAGATTAAGAGAAATTTAAGTGCATTTACAAGGCAGGAATAAACAGAAAATATATGACTATGCAAAGGAATCAATTGAATTTGATTATTTATATAAAGTTTTACACAGAGCTCAAAAGGAAAACATTAACAGTAATATTGTAAAATGTTATTACTATATAAAATACTGTGTTTTTTTTTTTTTTAAAAATACACTTTAAAATATAATTTATTCCTGTGATGCAAAGCTGAATTTTTATCAGCTGTTACTCCAGTCTTAAGTGTCACATGATCCTTCAGAAATCATTCTAATATGCTGATTTATTATCAATGTTGGAAACAGTTGTGCTGCTTAATATTTTTTTGGAACCTGTGATACTTTTTTTTCTGGATTCTTTGATCGGTAAAAGGTTAAAAAGAACAGCATTTATTTAAAATAGAAAGGCTTTCTAACAATGTACACTACTGTTTAAAAGTTTGGGGTCAGTAAATTTCTACTCTTTCTTTTTTTGAAAGAAATTGAATCTTTTTATTCACCAAGGATGTGTTAAATTAATAAAAAGTGATGGCATAAATTTACATTGTTATAGAATAGATTTATATTTTGAATAAATGCTGTTCTTTTTAACTTGTTACTTATCAAAGAATCCTGAAAAACAGAATCACAGGTTCCAAAAAACTGAAGAATCTGACACTTAAGACTGTAGTAACAGCTGATGAAAATTCAGCTTTGCATCACAGGAATAAATAATATTTTAAAGTACATATAAAAAATTATATTGTAATAACATTTTGCAATATTACTGTTTTTTTCTGTATTTTTGATTAAAAAAAAATGCAGCCTTTATGGGCAAAAGATACTTCTTTAAAAAAACATTACAAGTCCTGCTGATCCCAAACTTTTGAGCAGCAGTGTATATGAATATGTTATATGAATTGCAATATCAATTACAATTACTATAATATTAAAAAAAAAAAAAAAAAAAAAAAGAAGAGCAAAAGTCAGGCAATTTTATTTCTAAAATTCTTTGACTGTAAACTGCTTTAATTTGGAGCTAGAGATACAGGGGAGTGGCTTCATTGCATCAGATATATGTCACTTTGCTCACAGCTGATTGGTCTAGTTTGGGTTTGCGATCTCTAACCCAGAATAAAACCTGCTCCTGAGCAGAGTAGCTGTGTAGCGTAAGTTACTATGGTGATGAAACCTGCTGAAAACCAATCCACCTTCTTCAGCCTGAAAACTTAGAGTTTGCTCAAACTAAACATGAACTTACGTGGGTAAAAACCAAAACTGGCTTCGTGCTACAGGCCAGTGGAGTGCCAGTAACCTTAATCAAACACACCTGAACAAGCTAATCAAGGTCTTCAGGATTACAAGGGCTACAGGCAGGTGAGGTTTTTGTTCAAGGTTGGATCTAAACTTTGCAGGACATCGGCACTCCAGGACCTACGTTGCCTATACCTGGTCTAAATGCTTGACATTGCCCTGCGGAAGCCTACGACGTCAATACTGTGAGTATAAAAGGGCTCCTGTAAAACACATGATCCATTTATTGTCTAAAGGATGCATGTCAAGGGGATAGAGTATTTCGTTTCCTATTTTAAGGGAACCATGGTTACATGCATAACCTGGACATTCCCTTTTGAATGAAGAGCCTGCAACTTAGCATCACTTTCTGAACAAGCTCAATAATGGAGGCCTCAGCACAACGCTCTAAAGCGAAAGGAGGCCTAACTATGTCCTACATTTAAGATAGCTTCCCAAGGAGGCTCACCAAGAACCTAACGACTCAGCATTACTTTTCAAGCAGAGCTCAGGGAGCAGAGGCCTCAGTAGGACAACTCTGTGTAACTAAAGGAAGCCTAGCAACACTTGATACTTACTGCCGGCCTGCTCAAAGGATGGAAGCTTTCCACTTAGAGGTTTGAGGCGAGGACTTAAGACAGTCCATATCCTCATCCTGTTTATCTTTACTCAAAGCCAAAAGCACACTCGAGTCAGATGATGTGAAAGATAGCATTCATGTTATTCATGTTATGTTTTTAGGAAAAAATCAATGAACTCTTTGATGGATACCTGTGCCAAAACGAGCAAGCTTCAAAGAGACGATGTGAGGATCTCCTGTCATCCCTCTCTGCACCAATGATGGAAAAGCTCAATGTAGGCTTCTATGCCAAACCTGGTGGCTATGATCTCTTCTGCAAAGATCTGGAGGAAATTGAGAAGAAATACAAGAGCAAGGCCAATAAAGAAGTCAAGGTTATGCTCATATTAGACAACATCACAAGACATGACCACTTGTCTCATCACCATTTTTGTCACATTATATCTTTCTCTGTACATGTGTATGTCAATAGGCTGAAGAGGTCCTAGAGGAGTTCCTAAAGCAGAAGTCTGTGGATTCTGAAACCATTCTGCAGGCTGACAAGAAACTGACTGAGAAGGAGAAACAAATTAAAGGTAAGAATTTTAAGTAATAAAATCCCAGTGTCATATAACGTGTGAGGAACAAACGCAGCACAAAAATGAAGGTCAAAGATAAAGTCTTTAATATAAATCCACAACAGGAGGGCAAAACACACGTATACACTAATGAGACCAGACAACAAACTGAGCACTAAACACAACTAATAAAGTGTTGTTAATAAGAGACAGACAGGTGATAAACTAATAAAGACACAATGAGGGCAGGAACAGGAA
This sequence comes from Cirrhinus mrigala, assembly GCA_036247105.1. Classification (NCBI taxonomy): domain Eukaryota; kingdom Metazoa; phylum Chordata; class Actinopteri; order Cypriniformes; family Cyprinidae; genus Cirrhinus; species Cirrhinus mrigala. Next base: position 7,690,141 of record CM070010.1, read on the forward strand.
CAACCATATATGGGCAAATGAGGGAGAAACCAACACAAACAGTCCAGGGGTGTGACACCCAGTTTCCCTGTTTTTAAATTCTTACTAGGTTTCCTGTGAAAATGGTGCTTAAAGAAGTTCACTTCCAAAACAAAAATTTACAGATAATTTACTCACCCCTTTGTCATCCAATTTCTCCATATAGTGGACTTCAATGGTGCCTCCAAATTTGAACTTCCTAAATGCAGTTTCAATGCAGCTTCAAAGAACTTTAAACGATCCCAGCCGGGGAAGAACTGTCTTATCTAGCAAAACGATCGGTCATTTTCTAAACAAATTGACAATTTATGTACTTTTTAACCTCAAACGCTTGTCTTATCTATTCTTTGTGATCCACATGCGACTTCTGTGTAATCCGGGTCAAGACAGTTAGGATATGTCGAAAAACCCCCGTCTCATTTTCTCCTTCAACTTCAAAATTGTTCTACATCACTGTTTTACCCTTTTTGTAAAGGGCGTTTGACCTTTGCATGTTCACTTTGTAAACACTGGGTCGGTACTTCTGCAGCAATGTAGGATGATTTTGAAGTTGGAGGAGAAAACGAGATGGGAGTGTTTCGACGTACCCTAACTGTACTGACCAGGATTACAGAGTTCGCATGTGCATCGCAGAGAATAGACAAGATGAGTGATTAAGGTTAAAAAGTACGTAAATTGTCAATTTGTTATGGAAATGACTGATTTTTTCACTAGATAAGACCGTTTTTCCTCAGCTGGAATCGTTTAATGCCATTTGAAGCTGCATTTAAACTGCATTTAAGAAGTTCAAATTTGGGGGCACCATTGAAGTCCACTATATGGAGATAATTCCTGACATGTTTTCCTCAAAAGAAAACAATTTCTTCTCGACTGAAGAAAGAAAGACATGAACATCTTGGATGACAAGGGGGTGAGTACATTATCTGTACATTTTTGTTCTGGAAGTGAACTTTTAGGTGAAGTTTTAGGTACTTGTGAGAGTGTTTCTGCTCATGAAGGACTCTGAGACATGGACAGGGTGATGTAGTAGCCAAAACAAAATCTGGGTATAAGCAGTTTCAAGGGTCCAAGAATAGTTTCACTTTCACAGCACATATAATCTGCAGTCCAGGGTTTAGTTTCCAGAGGGGCTACTTATACCATTATCAATACGAATAAAGATCATTGTGATCAAGACCAGTAACTAGTGTTGCTTTCGTCAATGAAAATTACGACTAAATATCTTCGTCAACGAACCTTTATCACGTGACGACAACGAGACGGGATGCAACATAAATGCTGTTCATGTAACGATGACTATAATTAAATGTATAATGCAATATTGTTGACGAATAAAAATGAGACTAAATGTGGTTTACAAAATAAAAACTATGCTAAAATGTCTCTTCATTTTCATTGACCAAAACCGTTTAAGCCCTAATAGGCTATATGACAGATCAGAGCCAATGCTTTACCGGTCCAATGGCAGACTCCAGGGAAAGTTTGTGTTCACCGTTTCACTCACACCAATCACGTGCGCATATTTGTATCTTGACTATTACATTGCATTACTTGCATTACTAAAAAGAGACTAAAATACAATTTTCATTGACTAAAACTAGACTAAATGTCATCAGTTTTTGTCCACTAAAAGTAGATGAAAATAGTCATGGATAATTATGACTAAAATAAGACTAAAATGCTCAGACTTTTAGTTGACTAAAACTTGACTAGACTAAAAAGAGTATGAACGTGACTAAAACTAATAAAAACTAAAATGACAGCTTCATATAAAGACTAGACTAAAACTAAAATTAAAACAGGCTGCCAAAAACAACACTACAAATAACATTCAAGTTTTACAGTAAAATAGAGCCCTTAATTATATCATGGTTTGAGTCTTTTCTCTGTCTTTGAAGCATCTGTTTTCCTTTTCCTATTTTTGTCAATAAATAAGCAGAGCAAATGGAGAAAGCAGCCCTCCTGGAGCAGGAAATTAAAGCTAAAGAGGAGAAGCAGCGACAGCTAGAGGAGAAGATGGAAGCAGAGAGACAGAGTAATGAAGAGAGGATGAGACAGATGAAGGAGAAGATGGATGAGGAGATGAGGCTTCAGAGAGAGGAGTTTAAGCGTGCCATGAACAGTAACCTGAGAGAGCAGGCTGATCTGATGCAGAAGGCGTTTAAAGAGAAGGCAGACAGGATGAGGGAGACTGAAGAGTTCAAGAAACGGAGCACTGAAGCCAAAACTAACAGAGCTGAAGAGTTTGCATTGAGTGTAGAAAATGCCAGCAGGAGACATGAGGAAACAATGGCTCTGATGATGCAGAATCACAGAGAACAGATGATGGCAATCCAGAAGAAGAATACGAAGAATACTAACAATACTAACTCTTCAGATGATTGTTGCATCATGTGAAATGCCTTAACTCTCTGATCATCACTGAAAAGGAAATTATAAATGTCACTTCTAGTCTGCCCTATGGCTTTTATCCATAATATTACATGTATTTTTTTGTTATATTGCTAATTAATTCTAAAATAAATTCTTTGTGTGTTATTAATCTTTTATTACATAGCTCTCTGAAATACTTGATTCTGACGGGTCAGTCGCACCATCCAGTGGTTTGATCCCTTGATAACAACCAATAAAACTGTGATAATACACCTCATGGTCTCTGATTAGCATGTTAACTGTAACTAAACTATACTGTAACATATGACAACAAACAGACAATTTCGACTTCACAAAGGCATCTATCGAAAACTAGTGAATATCAAAAATCTGTATGGTCATTTCTGTGCAGATCAGACCAAACATCTCCTGAGGCCATTTTGGACAAAATTGGACAAGGTTTGAAGTAGTAATGAGTAATGAAAAAAGTGTTTCATTTACTTCAAAATGGCAGACGAACAAAATGATGGAAACTGAAACATGAGATATTGTTGAATTTGGCCTAAATCAAAGATGGGAAAAGATGTCAATGATCCTTACCAAACTATGTGCTGACAAATGTCAAAACATTAAAAAGATATTGCAGTTTATAACAAAAGACATCTGGGGCCGTATGTATGAAGCTGCTCAGATTAAAATTTTAGTCTTAAGTGTGCCAAAATTCTAAGAATGATGTCATTTTACTCTTATTCCTAGACTTAAGATTAAGAGTGATTCATAAAGGTTTCTAAGTGTTAAGACAAGAAGACTAGGTCTCAGCTCCTAAATGATTTAAGGAGACACACACTTTACAATGAACATATGATGTATTGGAGTTATATGATGATATGGAGTTGATAAAATGATACATTATTATTTTTTAATAGTGTTCTTCTTTCTAAACTTTATTCAATTTACAAATCAATGCTCTTAATTGTAGAAATGAAAGTAATAATTACATTTTTGGGCTGGAAAATTGGAAAAATGTATCAATGCACTGTTGATGACACAGTAAGTAAGGTGTTAAATATTGTGGCACTAACCCCACCAAACACAACAGTGACCAAAAGTGATGTGTGGAGGGTTTTTTATAACCCCACATTTCACTTAAACCATCAAAATACGAGGGGAAAAAAAAATTACCAGTGTTGACAACTGCTTTTAATTGAAAGTAGCTAAGCTAGTCATTAAATGTTGCTAGATGACATCATAATGGCGAGTTCACTGATCTATATAAATATAAATATAGATCAGTGGAAGAGTCTCTGAATCTAGACGATTTGTCCAAGAAATTGATTTTGTCAGTAGGCTTTTGAAAAAAAGAAAAAAAAAAATCTCAAAAGGTGTGAGGAAGTCAATAAATCTAGTGACAAAATCACTAAATTGGCAACACTGTCACATTGAGAACAAAATGTTGTTGTTCCTCTCGTTTTTACATGTGTTCATAATTTCTTTGTATGACAGCATGGCCAATAATTATGACCGCACAATTTGGCATGTTTTTATTGTTATTATCACAAACAAAACAACTGACCCTAAACAAATATGCAATATGTTTACAAAATCTTTAACACATTTTTTTTTAATTAAGGTTGAAGATCAACCTGGGTCAAATTTCCCTGTCCGGACATCACTCTTAGCCACTACAATATGGCAGTTCATTGACTTTCCAACTGAATGTCAAACCATGCTACAAAAACAAGCCACTTTTATAAGGATCGTGGGCTTTCTTGCAGTTATTGGAGCTGTTGATGAAACTCATGTTCACATCATTGATCCAACTGTAAACGAGGAGACACACCAATAGAAAAGGATTTCAAAACATCAATAATGATTTGTGATCATTTTGCACAGTGCAAAGCAGTTTTAGAAAATACATTTACATATTCATATTAAATAGTGCCTTAAATGATTTTATTGTAGTTACATCAAACGATTGGTGTTGTGCTGTGACTTCTCATGAGGTCAAGGGCGGCCATTTTGGGTTGACATCATTGTAGTTCTTAGTTCACAACACTTTCGCCCAGGGCCCGTATGTATAAAACTTCTCAGAAATGCTCTTGAGAATAAATCTTAATCTTTGACTTAATTGTCAAAAAATTCTTAGTAAAAAGTAGGACTTTTCTAAGAGTAGGAGACTTTTAGACAGAAGCTAAAAGCAACTTTCAGTAAAGTCTAAGACCGATTCTGAAGTGTTGACTGAGAGGACACTTAAGTGTTGTGAACTAAGGACTACAATGATGTCAACCCAAAATGGCCCCCCTTGACCTCATGTGAAGTCACAGCAGCACAACACCAGTCATTTGATGTAACTACAATAAAATCATTTAATTAAGACACTATTTAATATTTCAATGTTTTATAAATGCTTTGCACTGTGCAAAATTATCACAAATTATTACTGTTTTGAAATCCTTTTCTATTGGTGTGTAACATTTAATGTTGAATGTTCATTAGGTTTCTTTTTATAAATTTTCTTTTTTTCTTGTAATTATCATCTAAATTTCCATTACTATGTACTATTTTAAAGGTTTTAACTAACAGCTCCACCTTTTCTTCGCTTTTAACTGCTGCTCTCCTAGTGTACTGTTGGATCGATAAACACCATTCATCTTTTTCAACATATTCCATCCATCATCTATTTGTGTTTCTCTTCCTAACGAAGAGCAGAATGTCTGCCAGTATTTCCTTTTTGCCTCCTTAACAATTCTCCTCGTCTGAGCTCTTTCCCGCTGATAATTAATGAGAGAATTCGCTAGTAATGTCCTTCTCAGAACCATAAATGCTTAATTTCTTTGTTTCATAGCTTCAGAGCACTCCTGATTCCACCAGGGAACAATCTTCTTCATTTCTCTGTCATTTGTTGTAGGAATTGCTTCCTCTGCTGCTTTAACTATAGCCGAAGTTAATTTATTATTGCGTGTATCTATATCCTTTGTAATGTGGAAGTTATTTAGATAATTGCTACGTATTTTATTAAACTTTATCCAATCAGCCTTTTCAAATCCACTTTGTTGGTTTAAAAATGGTTTCCTTGGTCATTGTTAAACCAGTATTACACCTAATTGGGAAGTGATCACCCCCTATTGTAGAATCTCCTAATATATAATTGACAATTTAATGCAATGGATCCTGAAACTAATGTTAAATCTATACATGACATTTTCTAATATTAATTGTAATACCTTTACCAATGTTTAAACATACCAAGTTCTGTTCATCCATATATTCTTCTACAACTGACCCATTTCTTTTTTTTTTTTTTTTTTTCCTTTTGTAAGATGTATTTTTGATTCTATTTTGCTTCCTCTTTCAGGACATGTGCACATGTCACATGACTCCATATTTTGTCCAGAGAAAGGTGCAGTTTTCATCAATTTTCATTCATTTAATTGCCAACAAAAAATCTGAATCACCTTCACTGGTTAGTAAAGAATTATTTTCAAAAACTTTCCATAATATATCATCAAATATATAATAGGAAATTACAAAAAACTGCATGTTGCCTCAAGGCAACATTGGACCGTAATGGAATCACATATGGCCATACCAGGCATATAGTATAGCATACATATACACTACCGTTCAAAAGTTTGGGGTCAGTAAATTTTTATTGTTTCTTTTTTTTTTTTTTTTTTTTAAGAAATTAATACTTTTATTCACCAAGGATGTATTAAGTTAATAATTAAAAGGTTATAAAAAGTTAATAATAAATAATTTACATTGTTATAAAATATTTATATTTTGAATAAACACTGTACTTTACTGTACTTTTTAAACTTGTTATTCAAGAATCCTGAAAAAAAAAATCACAGGTTCCAAAAAATATTTGGCAGCACAACTGTTGATATTATCCAACACTGATCATTCTAATAATAAATCCGCATATTAGAATGATTTCTGAAGGATCATGTGACACTTAAGACTGGAGTAACAGCTGATGAAAATTCAGCTTTTCATCACAGGAATAAATTCTATTTTCTATTTTTATATGTTCAAATAAAAAACATTATTTTATATTGTAAAAACATTTTGCAATATTACTGTTTTTTTCTATATTTTTAATCAAATAAATGCAGCCTTGATGAGCATAAGAGACTACTTTAAAGACTATTACAAGTCTTACTAACCCCAAACTTTTGAACGGTAGTGTATATGATATTTGTAAGAAAAAAGTTAGAATTATCTAAATGTATTTGCATTTTTGCATGATATTGTAATGCATTTATAAGAATTGTAATTCATATACAATATTTGCACATATTCTGTTGAGAGGAAGTGCTTCCTCAGTTTTCACAAGCAGTAAGGAGTCATTAGTGAGGAAGGAGATTTTATATGCATGTGCTTGTATGTTTATGTGCATGCTTGTAAGGAAAAGTTATATATTAGCATAAGGTTATGATAATTTTATTTTTTTTATTTTGAAACAACACTAATATAATGTTTTGGTATGATAACAGATATGATAGTTTGGTTATACTTGTGATCCACGATGGTACAGTGTTGCCTTGAGGCAATAAACTTTTAAAAAATAAATAAATAAAAAAATGTTTATTGATATTGTTATAGTGTCCAATTTTAGGCAGGAAAAACATCACAAAAATTTTTTTCCTCATTGATATCATATTGCGTACCGTAGAGGGTTAAGCCATGTTTCTTGTATGCATATGATATCTGTTAAATCAAATATATATTTTTGGAATTTTTGTACATTTGCAATTATACTTCTTACATTCCATTGTAAGAATGCAATCATTATTTTGTTTTACTTCTCTGACATCCTGCTGAATCCTGTGAGATCGATGCACCCTCTGGCTGACCTGATCAACTGATGTGTTATTTTGTGTGTTACCCAAGTGTCGGGCCGCTGCAGTAATTACGATTTTCAGTTTTTCAGTTCTTTTGTTTGTTTGAGCAGTACAGTTAATAACTTCAGCAATAAACGCTATGAACTTGACTTTATCAACCACAAGTGTATTTCCATTAACAGGGCAATGACGCTTACAATCCCCTTTTCCTACCACTCCTTGCCTTTGGATAATGTTACTATTCCTGACATCTCTGTGAACTGTCTGAACTTGTTTTACTGCCTCTGCATATGACACATTGTTTAGATTCTTATATTTCATAACTTATTTTGCTTCTGAGCCTCACATCCTAGATAAACAGCACTATGAGGTCCACCATAGATGCAGCACTTCACTTCTACATCCTCTGCCATTTCCCACATTCATGGTCTCCCCCACATTTGCAACACCTCCTTCCTCCTTTACACATCATTGCTACAAAGTCTTTGACGTTTAAAGCATCTCAAAGGTGGTCGTACAAACGGACGTACTGTATAGGAAACATACCCTATTTTAATACGCGCCTGTCCGGGGCGACACCTGTTTCTGTCCTGTTTCTGTTGTCACTGATTACGTTCCCTGTGTTTATAAGCCTGGTGTTTTCCTCAGTTTTCTGGTCTTGCGTTCAAGTTGTATGGGGAGTTATTTCCTGTGTTTGCTTTTGGGTATATTAAAAGATTATATTTTGGATGACCCCTTTGCTTCATCCTACATACCCGTGACAATCACATGCTAAAGAATATTTTTTTAAGCACAATATTAAACATTCAACTAAAAGGTTATACATATTTAATATGAACATTTAATATTTACATATAATTCACAGAAAATGTGTGTGTGTGTGTGTGTTTACTACTCACTACTCTGTGTGTGCACTTGGATGGGTTAAATGCAAAGCACAAATACTGAGTATGGGTCACCATACTTGGCCACACCTCATGTCCTTTCCTTCCCTAAAAAAAGAAAGCAGTGTAAGCATTACATTTTTTTTATTTATTTATTTTTTTTGTCAAGATCATTCAACAGTGCAGGACCTCTCAGGCTTCCATACTTAATTATTCCAGATAAAGTAAATTGTGTTTTGTTTTATTGTTAAATTTGAATAAATGCGCAATGTATCTACAAAACAAAAGATTGCAGTTAACTAAATGTGTTTGCTTAATTACTCAAAAACTGAGAATATCAGCTGATAAAATATACTGACTCTGACTCTCATCCAAAAAGACTCTAATAAACTTCACATAAGAGGCAGGAACATCCAGGGAACAATACAGGGAAACATGAAACAGTGACTAAGGAAACAGGGACTAAACTCAGGAAGTGACAGTCAGAAACAACAGGGCAGTAAAACACTTTATTTAGACATAAGAGTCTAAGCACAGACACAAAGCACACATGACACTAATAAAGCGTCTGTCTGGTTTATAGATTAAGTTTGCGTTAATTCTGTAACAACATGTACTGTTAACTAATAGTGTAAATTAATGTCAGTTTCCACAATGGGTCAAAGATATGCTTTTCAACTTCCAGTTGTCAGCTTTATTTAATCTAATAATTTACAAAAATATCATTATGTTATGATTGTACTTGAGGCACATGACATGTCATTATGTTTATGGGTTTTGACATCCCCACTAAAGTCTGTGAAACAGTTTGGATAGTTGCACAGTGAATGTAATGCAAATATGTTTGAAGGATGGATAAGTTGAGCTGAACACAAATATTTAAGCACCAGAAACTACTGACAGATGTTACATGGTGTTTGAACCGAATGCAACTATTTCTACACCTGTATTGTACCAAAGTTATTTATATTAACTATTATTTAAATATATATAATCTTTGGTAATGTTTAATATCAAATGCAGGTGATGGAAATCAAGAGGAGAATCTTCAACGGTAAGCATTCCTTCAAAAATGACTGTCAAAAGTGAAAAACAAACTTCACAATAATTCTGACAAACGATCTGTTGTTTCAGGAAACTTAAAGCTTTTAATGATGAACTGAAAAAAACTAATTAAGGAACTGAACTCAGACTTTGACAAAAATCATCAACTCTCACTGATCAAATAAAGAAAATGCAAAACATCACAGATGAACTCGAATCCATACACAAGAAAACTACAGTGGGCAGTTTGACAGGAGCAGCACTGGGAGCAGCAGGAGGAATCACAGCAGGTCTGTTTTTGGCTCCGATCACATTTGGTGCTTCTTTAGCTCTTACTGGTGCTGGTGCTGCTGCTGAAATAGTTGGAGGAGCAACAGGTGCAGTGATGTACCATCACTAACATGATCAAGCAGAAAACCCTGTGTGACACTATTGAGAAGATCATTAATGATGTCCAAAACACAATCAAGTCAATGATTGCGCAACTGAGTAAAATTTATGACAACATAGAAGAGATTGAACAGCTGGAGGAGACAATGAAGCAGGAAGGTGTGAAAACAGCAAGAGGTGCTACAGACATATCAGAACTAAAAAATGAAATTGGCAAAGTGTCTGCAATGGCGGTTAAAGATATGTTAGTGTTTGTGCAGGCTGCCAATATTGCCTCTGCATGTGTAGATGCTGCAGACGCTGCCTATGTGGCTGCACGTCCTGCCAAATTTTCCCGTGTTTCTGCAAATGCTGCCAAAACTACCCGTGTGGCTGCACAAGCTGCCAAAGCTGCACGCGCATCTGCAGATGTTGCCAAATTTGCCCGTGCAGGAGCAGCCACTGACATACTTTCAGCTGTATTTGTTGTTATTGATGTTGTTTCTGTTGTTCAACATGCAACAGAGATCTCGGAAATCAACCAATCAGCAGACAACAGAAACCAAGAAAATATCAAATCGGACACTTTGAAATGTATTCATCAAGTGAGACAAAAAGTTGCTGTATTTCAGAAGACTCTGGATAACATTGAATCCTTAAGAAAAACTATTAACCAAGAGATTAATAAAACGTTGCAAAGCAGCACTTCCTCTCAGGCCAAGCCCAGAGGCACAATTATGAACAAGGATAACATGATCATTAAGTGTGTTTAAACAGGTTTGTTCTTGTTTTTTGTTGTTGTTGTTGTTTTTTTTCTGTATTTCTTTGCTTCTAAATAAAGCTACATGACCTGGGGCATTGATTATGTTTATTTTGCACGTCTTATGGAGTTTTGAGTGAACAAACTTTGTTGACAAAATATTGTTGCTTCTTTGTGATCGCTTGCTGTATTAAGTTGTTTGTTAAACAAATGTAAATGTTACCAAATTAAAAAAAGGAGACCTAAAATGAAGCAACAGTATAAATGTGTAAACATAATCTTATAAATGTGTCTGGGTATAAAAGCACCTTCAGTTCTCTGCTCATTTGGTGATTTCATTTGGTTGTCAGTTTATGGTGTGGAGCAGAGTGCTCTAGTGTTATGCACGTCCTTATGAACTGTTATTTACATATATTCTGTGTTAACCTTGGTTGTGAATGCTAATTATTTCTTTAATAAAGTGTAGGGGTGGTGATATTCTTTGAATAAACACTCTGGAAAGTAAATGTATGATCTGGCATGTAGCCTCCTTATTTCTTAAGCTCTCAACATCAAGACAAGCTTAGTCTTCTCTATTACTTTGTTCTATCTTTTTACTCTTCTTTATCTGCTTGAAGTAGGGCTCAAGAAATGAATGAAATAATGCAGACATAATTCAAGATTGTGCTTTTGTACTACAAAAGCAAAGCATTTTTATGTAACATGCTTATTTTGGGTTAGTCTACTTTTTATGAATGAGTAATCCAGTCATGTGCTGTTAGTGCATTTATAGTAGCCTAAGCAGAATAACCTATAGGATTTGATTATTTTAAGTAATCATTTTCTACTGTATTTTTCATGAAAATCCAAATAAAATGTAATGATAGTACATATAAAAATCCACTGAAATTTTATGTAAAGCAATGGTAGCACACTTTTAAGCAATGGAATTATAAAACACTTCTGGTACTTTATCTGTCTACACTTAAAATCAATTTAAATGTTAGTGCTAATTAGTGTATTTATATTATATTATAATATAATTTATTATTATATTATAATAACTAACCCCTTGTTTACAGGGTTTGACATTAACACCTGCCAATCTGCCAAATGTGGGTTGATATCAGTAGTGGCCTGTAACACAGTCACTACCTCTAGCCACTTTGGCAGAATTTCTGCAGGTCCTTAAAAAGACCTAAATTTAGTTCATTTTTATCATTTTAATTATCTTTATTATAATTTTAGTCTTAAATTTGGGGATAGAAAGATAAGAATCATGATGTTGCTTAATGTAAAGATTAAACTTCAAAAGGCTCTTGTTCCAATAGGCCCTAACCATTAGGCCACGGGGGCAGCTTAATGTTTAGGGAGTTGGGCTTGTAACTTAAAGGTTGTGGGTTCGAGTCCTAGGTCTAGCAGGGATTGAAGGTGGTGGGAGTGAATAACCAGCGCTCTCTCCACCCTCACTGAGGTGAGTCCCTTGGGCAAGGCACTGAACCCCCAACTGCTCCCCGGGCGCCGCAGCGATAGCAATATGGCTGCCCACTGCTCCGGGTGTGTTCTCACGGTGTGTGTGTGCACTTGGATGGGTTAAATGCAAAGCACAAATTCCAAGTATGGGTCACCACAATCACACGTCACGTCCTTTCCTTCCTTTTTCCTTTCCTTTTTTCAAAAGTGCCACCTACTGGCAGAGAATGAATGTGCACTTTTAATAAGCCCATGCTGTTTTTGATTAGAACAATGTAAAAACAGACCCATATTTAAAGGGGTCATCGGATGCCCATTTTCCACAAGTTGATATGATTCTTTAGGGTCTTAGTGAAAAGTCTATAACAGTGGTTCCCAAACTTTTTCTTCCGGGCCCCCCTTTTGCAGAATAAAAAAAATTCAAGCCCCACCCCCGCATTTACACATAAACATAAACACAACTTCAGAAGGATTTATTTGAAACGTAATAATTAAAATTCAGTCTGTGACAACTTACTGAAAAAACTAAACAAGGAACTAGTCACTTTTAGAGTAGAAACATTAGAAGTAAAGCATGCAGTACTATTTTTTTGTACTATGTAACAGCATTCATTGTTTTTTAAACAGATTTTTTTTTTCAGATTTTCTTCTCTTTGTTGTAGTTGTGATCTTTGAAGTAGGTTCATCATCTACTTTATTGTTTACCTGGCACTTGTTGTCTTTTCAAAAACTTGTCCATGCTTAGAGCAGAACTACTATGCGTCATTCATTCATAATTTTCCTCGGCTATCGGCAATTCTCATTTCTGATATCAACTGCACCATCTAGTGGTCTGTTATTTTACGACAAAAACCGCTACAACAGATAACAGACAGCTGCAGCGGGTACTGCGAGTCGTCTTGAGATAATAAAATATGATGAAATTCATATTTTGTGTTAAATTATTTACATAGTAGCCGTCTTGTATCACCCTGAAAATGTTTCTTTTTACATAAAAATCTAGGGATGTACCGAAATGAAAATTCTTGGCTGAAACTGAAACTGCCTTGTAATAATTATTTATTATTTTATTAATTAATATAGTCATTTTGTAAGACTTTTTAATTTAACTCAATAATATTAATAATACTGAATAAAAATAAACACAAGCCAATAAAATAACCATGTTTATTGAAAGTAGCAATAAAATTGGACAGAAAATACATGAATATTAAATCTCAATATATTATTTTTATTCAGTTCAATGAAACAGAATCAGATATAACTTTTTTGACTAATTATCAAAATAATGTATAGTCCTACAAAGCTATTATTATCAGAGCACATGAGCAGAGCATACCGTCACAAGATGGTAGCATCATTTTACCAGCGTTGTCCAGTCCAGCAGTACTACAGCATGTTACAGCACAGTATACGACGCTATTGCAAACAGGAACAAGTATACATAGAAATTTTCTGTCGGCGCGTTATTTGAGCGGTCTTTGTATTTCCGTTGAGCATAAGCGGTACACGAGCATTCATATGGGCCGTGAGCAGCTCAACGGAACGCACATTCATAGAGCGGAATATTGAGCGGAGCGTCACACATTGAGCGGTGTGCGCTGAATACTGCCCCCCTTATCATAACTCCGCGCCCCCCAGTTTGGGAACCACTGGTCTATAACATGCTTTGGTTAAAATTTCTCAGTGGTAGTGTAAAAAACACCTTTTTTTACCTTGCCAAAATCAGCTCCGCAAAAATCATCCTGTTCTGGTCGAGGTTGCTTTAAATGTTAATGAGCTCTGCTCGCCCCGAAAAAGGGGATATTACCCACAGTGGCAAAAGTTAATACAGTTAAAAGTTCAATTATAAGTGCCGAGGATAAATGATTTGTAATTGTGTTTTAGTCTGCACAGAGTGTTTATTTTGTATTTGAACTGTGCAGCTTGGACATCTTTCAAAAATAGACTCGGCGCCTATCTTTAGCGAAGCAGCATGGAGAGCCATTTCCCATTTCTGGTAAACTTCAGAGACGCGTCCCGACATGGCTGTTATAAACAAAAGCATTGACTAGAATGGCTGTGATATGCCAGAGCCGTAACACCAGTGTCGGGAAGTAGCGACGCTACTAATGTAATGTAACGTAACATTTTTCAGTAGCGTGACAGTAGCTAAGCTACTTTTAAAATAGTGTAGCTTTCTCAGTAGCTAACTACCTTTTCCAACAAGTAGCGGTGTAGCACGACCAAAAGCTACATTCTATTTTGAGTTCTGACAAGTCACGAGCCTTTCAATGCATTGAGATGGCAAATGTCTTCTGACTAGATCACAAACTAAATTTGTCCATTACCGCCATCGGTTGTGATAGCATGCATCTCGGCTCTTTACAGTCTGTCCACCGACAGTAGATCATCTGATGTTTTCGCAAAGGATGTACAGGAGTGGATATTTCACATGAATCAACTGTAATTTATACAATACAAAGATTAAAATGAGGTTTACTTTGAAGACTTAAAGCATATACTGGAGGTGAATAATAGCCTTTTAAATTGATTAATTTTCCTGATTTATTGCACTCTATATCAAATGTCTATTTTACAATGATGACCCATCATAATATAATCTGTCCCCCACAGTTTTGAACACTAATCGAACAAAAAAAAAAATTCGTTTTAAAAATTGTTTTAAACCCCAAATATTTTACTCATAACTTAATTCTATTTTACTTATTAACTGTATTATAATTCTACATTAACAGTTATTTAGTTATTTGTAATGGTAATAATAATAATAAAAATAATAATAATAATAATTGAAAGTAGTTTCAATATAGTTAGCTACTTTTTGATACTAACTTGTAGTGTAGCTAGCTACGTTTTCAGAAGGGAAGCTTGAATGTAGCTTAACTACTTTAGCTTAACCAGCTACAAGCTACTTCCAAATGTTTCAGAGTAGCTTCCCCAACACTACGTAACGCACCGCAGACGTGTATAGTGTAAAGCCTCAGCTACAGACAGCACGGATGCAGACTACTTGTATTTATACTACTTTATACTACTTTTTTTTTTATTTAGTACTTGGATGATGAAGCCCTCAAGGTTAGCTATTTTTATTCAATGTGTTTTTATTTTGTTTGTCTTTATGCCAATGTAGGATGTTCTTCATAGATGTTAGTCTTAAATTGTAGTTTTGTTGTAAAATATCCAATAGTTTTGTCTTAAATATATTTTTCTTTTGCAAAATCATCATTAATTTGCTTGTTACGATGTGTGGAGTCAAATTATTGAAAGAATCAAAAGAAGATATTCACAGACATTAGTTAAAGAGACAATTTCTTTTATTTAATTGGGTTGCTAAAGCACATCATCAAAATTGAAACTATATTTCTCTCTACATTAGTGGAAAACAAGCAAATACATGAACGTTTGAAGTCTTCCTCAAATTTGAAACTTCTCATTAATTGGTACTCCAAGTTTGGGCATGTTCCAAATGTTCTGCTAAAGACTTCTCACTGCCTCTCCTTGTCAAACACCTTCTTCTTGGTGAGAAATGCGGCCGATTCAGCAATGCATAAAATAAGGTTTACAAAAAGTTATCACTAGTTTATGCTCATAAAAAACAGGGAGATCTAGATCATCTAGAACACACCAGTACTGCTGGGATTTGCAACCATCATAAAATCCAAGATGGCGGCGCGGTCAGATGCAGCGGCTACTTCAGGTCCCAAAAACGGTGTTTTTATGTCTTTTAATGTCATCTGTTCGTCTCAAAACAGTGTCAGATTACTGCTAATTCATAAGGAAATCACTCCAAAATACATGTATGATCACCAAAGCCTTTTGGAAATCGGCAATGCATACAACCACCAACTCGCACCAGCGACCACTGAGAAGCTCCAAGGCTTTTGCTTACTGCTAAAGCCGAACCCCGAGACCACGGCCTCGTCTACTGACGCTACCCACACAAAGTGGTGGTGCCGGCGGTGTGTGATGGGACAGAAGCGCAGCGCTACCCGAACAAAGCAGCGGCAGCGGCGGCGGCGGCGGTGAGAGGGGACAGAAGTGCGGCAAGCATGGAGGCATACGAGCTAGGCTAAGGGCTAACCCCACCAGACCAGCTCTTCCAACACTCATGCTCTCTAATGTTGGCTCGATGGAAAATAAACTGGACTCAATTCAACTCAGTCGCTCTACACTGCATGAGGCAAGGGATTGTTGTGTGTTTGTTTTCACTGAAACATGGCTAAACGACAACATTCCCGACTCCGCCGTTGAGATGCACGGGCTAACCTGCTACCGAGCGGACAGAGATACAGCACTGTCTGGTAAGACTCGTGGGGGAGGACTGTGTGTTTATATCAACAAGGGATGGTGTAACAATGCTGTGGTAGTGACAAAACAATGTTCATCGCTGGTGTTTATGTGTGTGAAGTGTCGGCCGTTCTATCTGCCGCGGGAGTTCACGGCCATTGTTATTGTTGCGGTTTACATCCCACCGTGTACAAACACTAAGGACGTGAACTTTGCAACAAGGGGCAACAACACTCTGGACTTGGTTTACACAACAGAAAAAAAATGCGTACAAAGCTGAACCCCGCCCCCCACCTCGGTTACTCGGACCACATCTCTGTTATGCTAATCCCAGCATACAGACCGCTTCTCAAATTTACCAAACCGGTTCAAAAACAGATCACAGTATGGCCAGATGATGCCACCTCAACACTACAGGACTGCTTTCAGTGCACAGACTGGAACATGTTCAGAGAGGCGGCCACCTACAACAACCATACAGATCTGCATGAGTACACTGAAACTGTGACTGCTTACATCAAAAAGTGCACTGATGATGTGACAGTCACCAAGACCATCACCACACGTGCAAACCAGAAGCCGTGGATGACAGCAGAGGTTCGTGGCATCAAGCAAGCAAAACGCTTGTGTGCACAAAAAATAAATAATCACTTCACTGACAGCTAAGACACACAGAGTCTGTGGCAAGCCATTCAGACCATCACTGATTACAAGCCCCTGCCACAGGCCTGCGATGACGACACAACCCTCCCAGACGCACTAAATGAGTTCTATGCACGGTTTGTTATGCAGAATGACACACCTGCACAAAAACTACCCACACCTCCCAACAACCAGGCACTCTGTCTGTCTCCAGCCGATGTAAGGAAGACTCTATCCAGGGTTAACCCATGCAAGGCTGCGGGTCCTGACAGCATACCTGGCCGTGTACTGAGGGACTGTGCTGCACAGCTGACGGATGTCCTAACAGATATCTTCAACACCTCGCTGAGCCAGGCAGTCGTCCCCACGTGTCTCAAATCCACCTCCATAATTCCAGTTCCAAAGAAGTCCCCTTTGTCCTGTTTGAATGACTACCGTCCCATAGCACTGACTCTAATCATGATGAAGTGCTTTGAGAGGTTAGTTATGCACAATATCAAACCAGCCTCCCCAACACACTCGATCCGCTCCAGTTTGCATACCGTCCAAACCGCTCCACGGACGATGCCATTTCCTCCACCCTCCACCTGGCTCTTACTCACTTAGAAAACAAAGACTCTTATGTTAGAATGCTGTTCATTGACTTCAGCTCAGCATTCAATACAATAATCCCACAACAGCTCATCAACAAACTAAACCTTCTGGGCCTTAACACCTCCCTTTGCAACTGGATCTTGGACTTTTTAACTGGAAGACCTTAGTCAGTCCGTGTCGGCCGCAACACCTTTAGCACTACCACACTGAGCACAGGTGCCCCTCAGGGCTGTGTGCTCAGCCCGCTGCTCTTCACGCTGCTGACCCACGACTGTACTGCCAAGTTCAGCTCCAACCACATCATCAAGTTTGCTGATGACACAACGGTGGTAGGTCTCATCAGCAACAACGATGAAACACACTACAGAGAGGAAGTGGCTCAGCTGGCTGAATGGTGTGGCGCTAACAACCTGTCCCTCAATGTGAGCAAGACGAAAGAGGTTGTGATGGACTTCAGGAGGAACTCTGTTGACCACCCCCCACTGACCATCGACAGCTCGGCTGTGGAGAGAGTCAGCAGCACTAAATTCCTGGGGGTGCACATCACGGAGGATCTCACCTGGACCACCAACACCATGTCACTCTCCAAGAAGGCACAACAGCGCCTACACTTTCTCCGCCGGCTGAAAAGAGTCTCCCTCCACCCATCCTCACCACATTCTACAGGGGAACCATTGAGAGTGTGCTGACCAGCTACATCACTGTCTGGTACGGGAACTGCAGTGCTGCTGACCGCAAGACCCTACAGCGGACAGTGAACACAGCTGCAAAGATGATCGGTACCCCTCTCCCCTCCCTTCTGGACATTTTCCTTGCACGATGCTCAGGTAAAGCCACCAGTAAGGTGAAGGACCCCACCCATCCCTCCCATCATCTCTTCCAGCTCCTGCCATGGGGAACACGCTACAGGAGCATCAGAGCCCACTCTGCAAGACTGCTCAACAGCTTTTTCCCCCAGGCTGTGAGAGCCCTCAATTCCAACCACCTCACCCCCCTCTGAAACCTTATCCACAAAGTAAACTGTTAAAAAACTCAAAACACAGTGCAAATCTGAGTGCGCTACACACAGGTGAGTGGGCTGGACAAACCACCTGTAGTAACGCATTCTTCATCTCTATATGCACCAGACACTTTCCTATAAACACTACATGTTACACAGAAAACATTGTGCACCTCTGAGTGTGCTACATACAGGTGAGTGGGCTAGACAAACCACCTGTAAAAACGCTCTTTTCTTTCTATATGCAGCAGACACTTTCTTATTAACACTCCACGTTACAAGGACCTAATAAGGACTTAACAAATGTTTAACTGTCAGTGCACCACAAATCATATTGCACTATTTGCTTCTTAACCTTTAAATACCTCTTCTGCACATTATCATGCACAGTTATTATGTAAAGTACTTGTCTGTCTTAAGTTATGTGTATGTATAGTCAATTATTTATAGTATATGTATAATTACATGCATAGGTTTAAAAAAATTGTTTCTACGTCTAGTGTATGTATGTTCATATTTATGTTTATTCATGTAGCACTGTGGTCCTGCGAGACACGACATTTCGTTCCAGTATATGTCCACACATGTAGCGGAATGACAATAAAGCTCGACTTGACTTGACATGAACTGAGCTGATCTGCTTTGCTGTTGTATTCCTGCTCAGCAACAGCTACTTTATTCTTTTATTACTTTTATCTTCATTACTTTTCTCCCTTACAGTAGCTACAAAAATAAGTGCATATATGCCACCTGACCACTTGGTAAATTCACAGTGTTTGTGTTTCACCTGTTTGACTGTACAGGTGCTGTGGTCACTATTTGAGACTGACTGTTCCTTTGTTTTCAATATTTTTACTCTTTATGTATATTCACTGAAGCAGCATTTACTGTAACAGCTGATACTCATGGACCACAGGAGAATGAACACCATAAATATCACAACATCAAAATATCAAAACATTTCAAATTAGGTTTTGTGTTTGATAGCATGCACTGGTGGAAAACATTATGGTGAGAATGACATTTTATATATTTATGTGAAAAATTACAGAAATCACTACCTTGCAACTGCTAATTTGATAGTCATTTATGTGACGTCCTTATCACATAGAGACAAACGGGATGATGTTCAGTTTTTGCAAATTGCTGAAATCTGGCATCTTTATAGGAGATGACCGCTAAAAAAATATACTCACCCCCTTGTCATCCAAGATGTTCATGTTTTTCTTTCTTCAGTTGTAAAGAAATTGTTTTTTGAGCTAAACATTTCAGGATTTTTCTCCATATAATGGACTGATATGGTGCCCCGATTTTGAACTTCCAAAATGCAGTTTAAATGCAGCTTCAAACGATCCCAAATGCAGTTGTATACGATCCCACCCGAGGAAGAAGGGTCTTATCTAGCGTAACGATCGGTTATTTTAATAAAAATAAAACAATTTATATACTTTTTAATGTCAAACGCTCGTCTTGTCTTACTCTGCCTGGACTGTTTTTGTTTCGGTTCATGACGGTTCAAACTCCCATCTCATGTTCTCCCTCAACTTCAAAATCATCCTATATCACTGTTTAATTTTTTTGTTAAGGGTGTTTGATCTTCTTTGCATGTTCACTTTTTTGTGTCGATACTTCTGCAGTGACGTAGGATGATTTTGAAATGATTTTTTAAGTTGAGGGTGAAAATACAATTGGAGTTTTTCGACATACCCTCTTGAGTCAGAATACACAAAGTTCAATGAGAGTAAGGCAA
Source organism: Cirrhinus mrigala (assembly GCA_036247105.1). Classification (NCBI taxonomy): domain Eukaryota; kingdom Metazoa; phylum Chordata; class Actinopteri; order Cypriniformes; family Cyprinidae; genus Cirrhinus; species Cirrhinus mrigala. Next base: position 7,710,164 of record CM070010.1, read on the forward strand.
GACGAGCGTTTGAAAAGTACTTAAATAGTATTCTTTTAATGAAAATAACTAATCGTTTCACTAGATAAGACCTTTCTTTCTCAGCTGGGATTGTTTGAAGCTGCATTTAATCTGCATTTTGGAAGTTCAAAATTGGGGCACTCCATTATATGGAGAAAAATGCCGAAATGTTTTCCTCAAAAAAACAATTTCTTTACGACTGATGAAAGAAAGACATGAACATCTTGGATGATAAGGCGGTGAGTACATTATATGTGAATCTTTGTTTTGGAAGTGGACTTCTCCTTTAATGAAGTCGTATGTGTCTGTAAGGTAAAGCCTTGGGAAAAGGGATTAATATAGTGCTCAATAAATTCAGCTATGAAGTAAGTTTCACTCTTCATTTTAAAGGGTTTACACTAGGTCTCGGGTTTTTGTGTATTTTAGGAAGTAAATAGAAATGTCAGGGTCTAGGGGAGCCTCTCCCCATCAAGTATCCCTTTTGTTCACTATTAATGATTCCTAAAGACAATATTTTATCTTTTATTTAAGTTTAACTTCAATCACAGATTCTAGACATATGGGTTTGTTTTAGGATTTACAATGGCATGTATGTTGGAGCTCTCTCTCACCCTCCCAAACATACTGCCCTCTGCCCAGTCAATTCACATGTTTAAAAGCATGCTGTTCGGCCATACTAGTTTGTTTAACTAGTTTTAGAAACCTGCTCTGTGGTGTGAGATGAGAAACATGAGCGCCTGCACCTGCAGATACCCAGATGAGAGGTTTATTATCGCAGTTTTACCGGTTGTTATCAGGGGATCACAAACCTCTGGATGGTGCGACTGAACAGTCAGAATCAAGTATGCCAGAGATCCGGGTAATACATGAATAATAACACATGAATTTATTTTATAATTAATTAGAAACATCAAATAAACATGTACTTATAATGTATCAGAGCCATAGGCCAGGTTAGACAAATAAGTTGTGAAGTAAAATTTATAATTTCCTGTTCAGTGATGATTACAGAGTCATGGCAGATACAGAGTTCACGAGATGCAACATTCTTCTGGAGAGTGCACACACCTCTGGTGTATGTGCATCATATGCATCAGCGGAGCCATTATTTCCTCATGTCTCCTCTTGGCATTTTCTAAAATCATTAAAAGACAGAGAAGAGATTCAAACTATGACATATTTAAGGGCTCCATTTTAATGTAAAACCTGTCACACACTGGACAAGAAGCTCCACACAGAGTTCAAGACAACAGCCCAAAAGAGTAAATCGAATAACTGTAGAGACGAGTGTTTAGTTCAAAAAAACTAAAGTTTATAATTTCATGTTCAATGATGATTACAGAGTCATGACATTTCATGAAATGCAACATTTACCTCTAGAGCGCATTGCCATCATCTGTTCTCTGTGATTCTGCATCATCAGAGCCATTTCTTCCTTATGTCTCCTCTTGGTATTTTCTAAAATCAATGCAAACTCTTCAGCTCTGTTATTTTCGGCTTCAGCAGTCTGTCTCTTGAACTCTTTCATCTTCTGCCTCATCCTGTCTGCCTTCTCTTTAAACGCCTTCTGCATCAGATCAGCCTGCTTCCTCAGTTTACTGTCCATGGCACGCTCAAACTCCTCTCTCTGAAGCCTCATCTCCTCATCCATCTTCTCCTTCATCTGTCTCATTCTCTCTTCATTACTCTGTCTCTCTGCTTCCATCTTCTCTTCTAGCTGTCGCTGCTTCTCCTCTCTAGTTTTAATTTCCTGCTTCAGGAGGGACGCTTTCTCTTTTTCCTCTGAAAGAAAACAGACACTTCAAAGACAGAGAAGAGACTCAAACCATGATATATTTAAGCGCTATATTTTACTGTAAAACTGGTCACACACTGGACAAGAAGCTCCATGCAGAAAGCAAGACAGCAGTCCAAAAGTGTAAATCGAATCACTATATCGACAAATGTTGAGTTCAGGAACGGGGCCAGTGATTTTGAAGTTTGGTGTATGGAAATATTTCCAAAATGTAAATGAAAGTAATAGAAAGGTTAATGTCATTTCATTATACGTGCCGTATACAGTCTCAGGTCCCACAAAGCATTTTTGTGTATTTGAACACTTTTGAACAATGACTATGATTTTGAGATCCATCTTTTCACACTGAGAACAACTGAGGGACTCATATGCAACTATTACAAAAGGTTCAAACACTCACTGATGCTCCAGAAGGAAAACAATATACATTAAGAGCTGGGGGGTGTAAACTTTTGAACAGAATGAAGATGGAAATTATTTCTTTTTATTTTTTTTTTTATGTAGCACTGCCCTTCAGAAGCTACAGAAAATGTTTACATGTTTCTCAGAAGACAAAATAAGTTAAATCTCCCCCGATTTCCCCTTCTCTAATAGTTGCATACGAGTCCCACAGTTGTCCTACCATATAAAAGTGAAAAAAACAAAACATAGTCAGTAATGGGGAAGAGTTGTGGCATGAATGACAGAAAAACTTGTCAGTGGTGGGGAAAAATTAACAATACTTTCTTCTGTTTTCAACTGGGATATTTTACTAGAAGAGTTTTTCGTCTAAAATGCACTCTTTAAATAATAATGATAAAAAATAGAGCCTAAAGAGCTACTAGTATTGCTCTTGACTGTGTCTCTATCTTTCTCTATCTGTCATAATATTTCATTATGCAGAAACACTCTCACATGTACTCAAACCTTTAAGCACCATTTTTCACAAGTAAACTAGTAAGAATTTAAAAATGGGGAAACTTTTAAAACAGGGCTTTTATTAGAAAATCTTTTTTATTAAAATTTTTTTTACTTAAAACGCTCACCTTTAATCTTTTTCTCCTTCTCAGTCAGTTTCTTGTCAACCTGCAGAATGGCTTTAGAATCCACAGACTTCTGCTTCAGGAACCCCTCTAGAACCTCTTCAGCCTATTGATGTGCACACATTCAGAAAAAATGGAGAATTACGACAAAGACGATGATGATAAAAGTGGTCACGTCTTGTGATGTTGTCTAATATGAGCATAACCTTGTTTTTTGACTTGACTTGTTTTTTGGCCTGGCTGTTATATTTCTTCTCAATGTCCTCCAGATCTTTGCAGAAGCGGTCATAGCCACCAGGTTTGGCATAGAAGCCTTGCTTGAGTTTTTTCATCATTGGTGCAGAGAGGGATGACAGGATTTTCTCACATTGTTTCTTAGAAGCTTGTTCATTTTGGCACACATATCCATCAAAGAGTTTAATTGTTTGTTCCTAAAAAAAAAAATAAAAAACACGTAGCATTGCAGTAACAGTTCCTTTTCGAATAGGAACTTGCACTGCATCCCCTGGAGGACACTGTGGACCCCGGCACGACAGGGTGTCTCAAGCACGAGTCTAAACGTGACAATAAACTTGACATTGGCTGGAGATAGCCTATTACACCACTTTTGGTGTATAAAAGCACCATCCTATTATTGTCTTAAGGTGACCATTTGATTAAGGCAAGTAGGAGACTGAAATCAGGCTTGCAGGTGGACCTCGGTGAGGAATTTGCGAATGGTATGCATTTCTCTTATGCTTTCTCGGATGCTGATGACGTGTTATCTCTCATAATCTGATCCGGCAGTGAGTGTACTCATGGCTTTGAGCCAAAATAAGCAGAATGAGGCTGTTGAGACCCAAGACGCATCTAAGCCAAGGATTCTCGGCTCTGGCCCGTGAGATCCATTTTCTTGCAGAGTTTGGCTCCAACCCTAATCAAACACACCTGAACAAGATAATCAAAGTCTTTAGGATCACTAGAAAGGTACAGACAGGTGAGTTTGATCAAGACTGGTGCTAAACTCTGCAGGAAAATGGATCTCGAGGGCCAGAGTTGAGAACCTCCGATCTAAATGATCACAGCCCGCCTGCTCCATGCATGATGAGTTTCTGGAGGTTACATGAAGTAAACAGCTACTGCGATCTGCCGAGAAATGGTGGGCACAGAAATGAAATTCTGGGTGAACCAGGCCAACATTGGGGTTAGAGAGAAAAACACCTTGTTGTGTTGGTTTCGCCTTCAAAACATTTTAGCACTTCCATTTAGGCAGTGGTTGAGACAACCGTTATCCGGTCTTCGGGGTCTTTTTGACCTGCAAATGACTTTTGCAAACATTTTTAAAAAATTTCTCTTTGTCCAAATGGCATAAGACTTTGTACAATGGTCAGCACTTTCTAGATCTACAAATATAAAAAAAAATTTGAATTATATCTTGATTTTATGTTAGTGTTAAAAAAAAAAAGTCACACTCATGGTTTTTGGGGTCCCCACGCAACAAAATTTAATTTTGTAACAAAATAATAGGTGTTTTAAAAAAACAAATGTAATTTTCCTGTTTATTAATGTCTTTACTACATTTGTACAGTTTTCAGAGGATTTATTATATATTTTTACATTTATATAAGTTACTAAATAAATATTTTTTAAATAGGTTTTTATACAAAAACAGCTTTTTATGTACTTTATAAAGACCCACATTTTTAACTTTCATTCATGGGGATAACATGGATAATTTGACATGGTTTCGTGTAAGATTTTTGCCCATCTTTTGGAAAATGCTGTTTTAAAAATAAAAAAATGATCACTTTTACCAGTAGATGGCTGCAGAGCTCCACTATTTACTAATTGCTATTTGACCAACTGAAGTATATCTTTTTACAAGTTTTTTCAGTTGTTTTGATATCTACATATTATGAAATCACAACTTTAGCAATAAAAATTACTTTTTGTCAAAGTAATGGATGAATTTTGAATGGATGAATTTGGTCCTATCGTGCCGATCCCGGCCAGTCAGCACAGATACGGTTTCATTTTCCACTGTGGCGCTGATAACGGAACTCTTCGGAATGTAAATACAAATGCGTCAGTCGTTGCCTTGGTAACGTAACTGTAATGTAAACAGCCATATGGACAATGATCAGATATTTCTGTTTTTGGGACTCCTTTTTTTAAATCTGATATTTACTTCGTTAAATAACAGAAAAAAAGGACACAACTCTTGGCGCAAAAAAATAAAATAAACAGAAGGTGATGACAGGTATCACGTTACCAACAAATGCTGAGGGGACATGCATGCCAATGGAGACGGACACAGAAGGTAAAACCTTTCTAAAAAATACCACATTTGTTGACAGTATTAATGCATGAGCTGTGAACGCAGCGTAGCTGTTTACTTGGCTGTTTGATCAAATGGTGCGCTTCCGCTTAGCACACGCACTCTATCAGCACGGTTCAGCACGGTTGTCTAACCGTGCCGAGAATGGTTTGTAATCGTGCCGTGCCGTACCAGCCTCGGGTGGAAACACAACTGGAACCGTACCTGACCGTTCTGAGAACCGTTTGGCCCGACAGTGGAAAAGCAGCTTATATACCGCATGCTTCCTCTCACTTTAGAGAATTGCCATGCCGAGGCCTTTTCTCTGTTAAGAATTATGCCAAGTTGCTAGGCTTTCTTTGAGACTCTTTTGTTACTACCTCCACTCACAAGATGCTCTGTCTGGATAGCAATATCAGCCTTGGTAGGCTGTCCTGAGTGTGGGATGTAGTTAGTCCTCCTCTCGGTTCAGGGAGTTATGATGAGGCCTACATTCTTATAGCTTGGCAAGGCAAGTTGCAGGCTCTTAATTTGACAATCATTAGTATTTCTGATTTGGAGCGTTGCTACACCTCTCACTGTAAAGAATCGTCCTTCTGAGGCCTCCACTCCCTGAGCTCCTCCTGACTAGTAAATCAAGTTACTAGGCTCTAGGTGAGCTTCCTTCATTACTGCTTTAAAATGGAGCATTGCTAATCCTCCTCTCACTACAGATAGTCACCCTGCTGAGCCCTCCTGTCTCTGAGCTCTGCACAGAGAGCAGTTCCAAGTTATTAGGCTCTCAGAGCCTTCTGGGAAGCTGTTTAGAGGGTAGAACACAGTTAGGCCTCCTCTCATTTCTGAGAAGTTGTCTCAAAAGTTGTCATGTGGGCTGAGCTTCTTTTCTGACTCTGCCCTACAGAGGGAGGAAGGATTCTAGCCAGGCCTTTCTTTAATAGGGTATGTGGCTCAGGCTTTGGCTGTAGGGAATGAAGTCACAACAGCCGCTAGTGTGTACCTTAGGGATGGGAACTCTTTAGGGTCTTTGTGCTTTATTGTCAGCCAATAAAGCACTCATCCCTTCAGCATGGTGAGTGGGCATTTGTTCCTCATAGTGTCCTCTAGAGAATGCAGTGCAAGTTCCCATTTGAAAGGGAATGTCTCGGGTTATGCATGTAACCATGGTTAACTTAAAAGTGGGGAAAAGGACTCTGTGTTCCCTTGCCATGCTTAGGTATTCCTGTGCACACATCCTTCAGACAATAAATGGGTGATGTGTTCTACAGGTGCCTTTTTATACTCACTTTTGCACAAGTAGTGACATTAAAAAAACTGTTGCTCTAGCCATTCCCATAGCAATTTTCTAAAGGGATGCAGTGTCTTGTTCCCCTTCTCAAGAAAACCATGGTCACATGCATAACCTGAGTTGCTCTTCATTTTATAATGAATCTGAGAACATTTCAGTTATCTGTAACATCTCTGTATACCATTGTGCCAAATGAGAGGGCACTAAAATATTTGCACTGATTACTGATTTGTTCAGAACAAAAAATATTTCAGCTGGTTGCCCAGTGTTATTGAGTCAACTTTTCACCATCATCCAAAATGAACTGACACTGCCTACCTCTAGAGATTTCAGGTACTTCCCATCAATGTCCTTGAAGGAAGGCTTGTGTTGCTGTGCTGCTGAGGTCTTGGTGTTTTGAGAACACAGCCTTCAGTTCCAGAGGGAAGGATTCCTTCAGCTGCTCCATTCCACTTTGGTAAACCTGAAGACCCACCTTCACTGCAGCCTCATTCTCAATCATTGCCATGGCAATCACAGCGTTCTCCAGACATGGCACAGAACCACTGGAGATGGTGTCCACGTACGTTTTTCCCAGATGACCCAAAACTTCAGTGAAAGAAAGAAATCCAACACAGAGATAAAATGGCACTGATAAGCACATGGTATTCTGTATAAACATACACATTTTCTTTCGACTCACCTCTTCCAGTGACTGTGTATCCATCTTTCAGCCTCTTCACACTGCTGTCATTAAAGACAAACTTGCAGAAATGATCTGTGACCTTCAAGAACTCAGAGGAAATGGCAGCAACATCCAAGCTTTCCAGGCAAGACATGTTTTCTGGGGCTGTTGGAAAGGGGAAAGTGAAGCACTTCCTGGAAGGGAAGAATTTTTGGATGCACTCCCTGGGAAGGTTGTACTCCATCACAGGCCTTGAAGTGCCTAGAAAAGATGAGCACATTCTGTAGCTGCTCTCAATTCTGGAGAAGAGCATGTCTATTCTAGCACTGTAGCTGGTTGAGCTACCGGACATAAAATGCTGAGACACCGAAAATAGCAAGCTTGAATACCAAACAATTCAGCACAATAAACTATAAATATTACCTAAAATTCTGAATTTTTAAATAGTAATACAAAAGATCTGTGATAGTAATTAGGAGGATTCTTAATAATAACCTTTTGCAGTATTTTTAAATTACCATGTTTCAGCTTCAGAGCAAAATCTAGGTACTCATCCTCTGTTACATCTTTGCCATCGATCTTTAGCTCCAGTGTGAAGTCCCTCACAGCCCAGATAAAACTAGGGAAGAACTTCACAAATTCACTTGAATCATCAATATTTGTTAATTTGACCTTGATGCACTTTGTTAGTTCAGTCACATATCTGACAGTTTGTTCAGGTATGAACACAAAAAGACAACAACTCATGATGCACAGTCAAAACAAATGTCATTCTATGAGGTACTAAGCAACAGTGTGACTAAATTTACACTTGTATTGTATTTGTATAATTCCAATTTAGAACATCAACACTGCAGTTCTGGAGTAAAATAATGGGGTTCATTACCCAAAGAGTTTTTTATAATTATTTTAAAAACAGAGCTGTTCACACAGGGCGGATGTGTGTCGTGTTTGCAGAGTCACAAAGAAACATGAATGGGGCATTTGCAGCATACCGTTTCATTTTACGAGACCAAGCAAAGCATGTTTCATTGAAATTATGAAATAATAACAAAAACAGTAAAGTGATGTTTAAATAGCAAAATTTTAATGCTTTAATTTATTTTTTATAAAACGTAAATGTGTTGTAAAAGATATAAATCCAAAATCAATAATAAATGCATTTTAATTAATTTCTAAATATTCTATGTATTTAAAAAGAATAATTAAGTATAAGATGAAACGTTCAGATAATTGAAATGTTCAAATATCTGAATTCAATTAAAGTTCAATTAAAAAAGTTTGCAACCGCTTTTGTAGGAGTTTAGAATTCAGTTCCTCCTAAAAGCTAAATAATGTGTTTATAGTTGGGTTTTGCGATATGTGAGGATGCATAGCGGCATATGCTTTTGTGTTCTTAATTTGCATCAAGTTGATTTGAAAATGTGTAATTTATTGCAACTTACAAGTTGTTTTTACAACTTAGGATGGTGTTTGGATGAATACTGAAATGTTTTGTTGTTTCTATTTATGCAGTCCGACAGTTTTTAATTAATAATTTGTTTGAACATTCTATTTATGTGTCTATAAATGGTCAGAAGGATACTGTAGATCCATTATGGCCTTGTTATCAATCGCCCCCCGACTGTTGTAGACCAGAGTACTGCTGAGTAACACAGCCAGACAGAAGATGTTGGTGTCATGCTTTGGGTCTCCCTGTGATGAAGAATGATTTTGTTTTAAATATAAGCATCATCATTCCATTTAGCCAGTAAGTGTTCTAAGCAGGACTTTTATTCAGAAGCTACTATGCTCCATCTTCATTCATTTACCCATTTTAATTGTTTGTGCATTTGTAGCCTTCATGAAACGCTTGTACTCTGTGGTTTGGCAATCTGCGCAATCTGAAGACAGACAGGAGGAGTTTTGACTTGATTTTAATTTCTGGTCAATTTCAAATATAGATGCGCCTTAATTTTGTCTTTCAGCTATGAAACTGCACAGAGGAACACTCATTACACTGCAGTTTTTAATATACATATGGTTATCTCTGCATTGAAAGTGACAGTATTCTTGGACTCATGAAACTGCTTGTGATGCTAGTTGTGTTTCTTGTCACCTTATCCACGTCTCCGAGTCCCTCTGTGTCCAGCAGCACTAGAGTGGTTCCTGCTTTAGTGGGATGAGGCACACACCACATCCAGATGCCTTTCGTCTTGGACTCAATTGTGCTGCCCAGCGCAAACCCTGATAATGACAATGACTTCTGTGCATTTAATGTCATTCACTTGAACTGCATGGTGTTTGCTATGAGCGCTAACCTGTTTGTTTCCCAGCGAGATGGTTCATCAGGTAGGACTTCCCGGTCCAGTAGAGTCCCACCACGGCCACCACCACCACCGGCTGCTGGATCTGCTGCAGGATCTACAGTGCTGACTGCTGCACACACAGCTTCCCATCTGAGTCCGTGTCAGTGAAGCACACTGGTTTATTCATCGTCACTGGAGGCCCAACAGAACAGATACACACATTTTAAAGCCTATAGAAACTGAGTTAGTCACAAACTGTATGTAACCTGCAGAGGTGTGCATCTGTGTATCTGTACGTGTGCCGTGGAGTTTGATAGCACACGTACATCTCGGAGACGTCAATTTGACGTCTGCATTTACATCCGCAAGACGTAGTTTGCTCATCTGCAATACGTCTACTGGACGTTTTCTATCAGATGTCAAATAGACGTCTATTAGATGCCTTTAAGATGTTTATGATTTAGAATGTATGTAAAACTGACATCTTACAGGCGTCTGCCAGACGTTTGTAGACAGCAGATGCTTTCCAGATCAAGTGATCTTTAACAGACATCTTGCAGATGTATGTGTTTCATCTGGGAAGAGTTTTCGAATAATTTCAAGAAATAAATAGTGTAAAATAATTTAGTAAAATAGTTCAAGGGAAGCATAAATGACTTTTAAAATGACTTTTTTTACTTATTATGCATGGCTATAAAGGCTTGGTGTTATTATGTGAATAAAAATCTAATCTTTTAGAAATGTAAAAGCACCTAATTTTGTGACTTGGCTCGAAAAGCATAATAAAGTTGAAAAGAAAACATTACCATTTTTGCATGTTAATCGGGTACTTCATTCTACTACTACGACAAATCTTTGGCTTCTCATTGCCGGATTGGCGTTGTCTCTTCACAGGAATAGTGTTTGATTGGCATCCATCATTTACGCGGGGGGAAACAGGCGCACGGCGACGCATCTTGCGATCCTCTTGTATAATATATCTACTTTTTAAATTACATCACAAACATTTATATTTTCTGTGTGTAGCGGGTGAAGAAGCACACAACTCGGATATAGTGAAAAGAGAGCCCCGGAGGGTGGTTTATTCACAAGTTGCAGCGGAAAACAAAAGTAACGGTGCAAGTGGGTGAATATTCCAGCGTCTTCCGTGTAAGTGCTCCGTGCGCGGTGGGGTGAACTCCAGGTGAGGGCCCGACCGGGCTACGAGCTGCTCTCTGCAAAGGTAAGTAAGAACACAATTAGTTTCTCTTAGCTTTGGAGACATTTCTCACCTCCTCTCTGTCAGACGCCGCTTATATGGGCTGGGTCTGATTGCGAGCAGCCGTGTCCGATCGGCCCGTGATGAGGATTGCCAGGTGCGGTGAGTTTGTTTTCCAGGTAACGCTGACGCATACTCGGGACGCTCGTCACACTCCCCCCCCCCCCCCCCCCCCAAGCGTTGTCCTGGTCCTGTTTAGGAATACGGAAGGATAGCAGTGGGGAAATTAAGGGTGGGTGGGGAGTGACCCCTGACAGACCTGCGAAAGCTGACCACAATCTGGAGAGGCCGTCTGCATTGACGTTGGAGGCTCCAGAACGGTGTTGTACGTCAAAGTGGAAGTCCTGGAGCGCTAAGAACCACCGGGTCACCCGGGCGTTGGTTTCCTTGGCCTTGGCCATCCACTGCAGCGGAGCATGATCTGTGATGAGGGTGAACCTCCTCCCAAGGAGATAATATCGGAGCTCCAGGACTGCCCACTTGACGGCTAGAGCCTCCTTCTCCACTGCCGCATAGTTCCGTTCGGGTTTGGTCAGCTTTCGGCTGATGTATATTACCGGGTGTTCTTCGCCATCTGTTACTTGGGACAGGACTGCCCCTATACCTGTGTCGGAGGCGTCGGTTTGCACCAGGAAGGGGCGATTGAAGTCCGGGGCTCGTAGGACCGGTTCCGAGGTCAGAGCTTTCTTCACCCGTTGGAAAGCCTCCTCCGCTTCCGTGCTCCATACTACCTTCTCTGGCTGCCCCTTCCTGGTCAGGTCTGTCAGAGGGGAGGCTATAGAGGAGAAGTTAGGGATGAAACATCGGTAGTATCCCGCCAACCCCAAAAAAGCACGTACCTGGGTCTTAGTGGAGGGTCTTGGTGCGGCTTGGATGGCCTCCACTTTCCTGGTTTGGGGCTTTATTAGACCTCTTCCAACCTGGTAACCCAGGTACTTAGCTTCGGACAACGCTAGATGACATTTTTGGGGGTTGGCGGTGAGGCCGGCCCGCCGCAGCTCCGTGAGCACCCTCCGCAGATGGCTAAGATGTTCCTCCCAACGCTCCGAGTGGATGACCACGTCGTCGATGTAGGCGGCTGCATATGACTGATGGGGGCGAAGGACCACATCCATGAGTCGTTGAAACGTGGCTGGGGCGCCATGGAGCCCGAAGGGAAGGGTCCGATACTGCCAGTGCCCATTAGGTGTTGAGAAGGCGGTCTTTTCTTTAGCATCTTTGGCCAGGGGCACCTGCCAGTACCCTTTGGTTAAATCGAGGGTTGTTATAAACCGGGCCCTTCCCAGTCGGTCCAGCAACTCGTCTACTCGGGGCATTGGGTAGCCATCGAAGGTGGATACTTCGTTCAGCCGTCTGAAGTCATTGCAGAAGCGGAGGGTGCCGTCAGGTTTAGGGACCATGACGATGGGACTTGACCACGGGCTGCGGGATGGCTCGATCACCCCTAACTTGAGCATTTGGTGAGCCTCCTCTTCAATAGCCTGCCGACGAGCCTCAGGGACCCGGTAGGGCCGTTGCCGGACGATAACCCCTGGTGGTGTCCGGATTTCGTGTTGTATCACGTTAGTCTGCCCGGGGGAAGAAGAAAACACGTCGGAGAACTGATCGACCAGGTGCTGGAGCTCCGTCTTCTGGGTCGGCGACAGGTGGGGGTTCATGTCCACAACAACAGGCTCAGCGCGGGCCAGCGCCGCGAGTTGGTCCCGGGTACCGATCCACCTCTTTAGTAGGTTAACATGATATATTTGCTCAGTTCGTCTCTTTCCTGGTTGTCGAAGTCGATACGTAACTGGTCCCACCTTTTCCACTATGGTATAGGGGCCCTGCCAGGTGGCCAGGAATTTGCAGGCCGAGTTCGGGACCAGGACCATAACCCTGTCCCCAGGTTGGAACTCACGGGGTTGCGCCGGCCGGTTGTACTGTCGCTGCTGAGCCTGTTGGGCTTGGGTGAGATGTTCCTTCACTAGTGGCATCACTCGCTCAATCCGTTCCCTCATCTCCCTTATGTGTTCTATTACAGTGCGGAGGGGCGCCGGCTGTCGTTCCCAGGCCTCTCGTGCCACGTCTAGCAATCCCCGGGGCTGTCTGCCGAAGAGAAGTTCGAACGGAGTGAAACCGGCGGAGGCCTGGGGCACTTCTCTCACTCCGAACAACACGTAGGGGAGCATTAGGTCCCAGTCCTTCCGGTCTTCGGCGGCTACTCGCCGTAACATCTGCTTTAGCGTCTGGTTAAATCTTTCGACCAGACCATCCGTTTGAGAGTGGTAGACGCTGGTTCGGAGCTGCTTTACCTTCAGGAGTTGAGCGAGGTCAGCCATGAGCCTGGACATGAACGGTGTCCCCTGGTCGGTCAGAATCTCCGATGGTATCCCGACCCGGCTGAACAACAGGAACAACTCTCGGGCAATATTCTTGGCGGTGGCCTTGCGCAGGGGAACGGCTTCCGGATATCGAGTTGCGTAGTCCACGATCACCAGAATATGTTCGTGACCCCGGGCAGACTTCGGCAACGGCCCCACCAGATCCATCCCGATCCGCTCGAAGGGCACCTCGATTATGGGTAGTCGAATTAGCGGGCTGGGGGGAGGTTTCCGTGGCGACGTCCTCTGACAGGTTGGGCAGGCTTCACAGAACCGCTTAACCTCCGCTTCCAGTCCTGGCCAGTGAAATCGATCTCTAATCCTTTGGGTGGTATTTTGGACCCCCAAGTGTCCTGCCAGAGGATGCGAGTGGGCAAGCTCCAAGATCGTCTCAGTCTTCGTTTTAGGAACCACCAATAGCTGTTTTTCCTCCCCCCTCCGCTGGGCGACACAGTAAAGCAGGCCGTTTTGGACGATGAAATACGGGAGAGGATGGGGTCCCGGGTGAGCCTCCTGTCCTTCGATGATTTTAACCCGTGTCCAGCAGTGTTTTAGTCGATCGTCAGCATGTTGTTCCTTTGCGAAGCTGCTACTGCCAGAAATCTGCTGGAACACATCGAAAAACAGGTTAGGATTTTGAGGAGGGGACTCACCATCTCTCCCGCTGTCCGCTGTAGCCAGAGCTGGTATACGGCGTCGGGTTGGTTTCCGATGGTGGCGGTTTCCCCTTTTGCTGGCGGGCTGGGAAGTCAGCAGGGAATCCAGTCCCGGCCAATCTCTCCCTAGCAGCACTAGGCGTGCGCCGTTCCTGGACCACCCTCCGGGGGTACGGCGGCGCTCGCTCCGCTCCGTCCCGTCGTTGGGTAGCGTCCGCCAGCTCGACCGCCTCCACCATCTCTGCCAGCGTGGTTGGATTTCGCATACCCACCGCCTGTTGGTGGGAACGCGGAAGGGCTCGGAGGAAGCGATCGATGGTCACCCTCTCGATGACCTGGGCAGCGGTGGGTTCCCCAGCTGAGAGCCAGTGTTGGGCCAGCCGATGAAGCTCAGCTGCTTGGGCGCAGACCGGCACACGGGGGCGGTAACTCCATTCATGGAATTGTTGGGCCGCGCAGATCGAAGACAGCCCCACGCGGCCGAGGATTTCTCTCTTTAATTCTGCATAATTGGTTGTAATCTCCAGCGGTAGCGTGAAGTAAGCCCATTGCGCTTCCCCAGTTAATAACGGCGCCAACAGCCGCGCCCACTCGTCTCGGGACCAGCGTTCTCGAAGCGCGGTTGTTTCAAACATTTGCAGAAAACATTCCACATCGTCCTGTTCCGTCATCTTCGGAAGCAGCTGAGTGGCTCTCGTCTGGGGATCTGGCAGAGGAGTTCGTTGGGCGGTCGAGTTTCGGAACGCCAGCAGCTCCTGTTCGACGCGATCTTGTCTGGATGCAAGGTGCTCAGCCATCTGGTGCTGGCGGACGCTAATATCCATCCGCTGTCTTATGATTTCTTCCATACGGATCGTCGGTGTTGCGGGAGCGGCGCCGCCTAAAAAAGACCGGAGAAAAAACAAAGCAGAGTGAGGTGGTGTTCGTGATAATATCCGCGTTGTTTTACCTCTTCTTATGCCTGCATTCTCCACCAGTGTAGCGGGTGAAGAAGCACACAACTCGGATATAGTGAAAAGAGAGCCCCGGAGGGTGGTTTTTTCACAAGTTGCAGCGGAAAACAAAAGTAACGGTGCAAGTGGGTGAATATTCCAGCGTCTTCCGTGTAAGTGCTCCGTGCGCGGTGGGGTGAACTCCAGGTGAGGGCCCGACCGGGCTACGAGCTGCTCTCTGCAAAGGTAAGTAAGAACACAATTAGTTTCTCTTAGCTTTGGAGACATTTCTCACCTCCTCTCTGTCAGACGCCGCTTATATGGGCTTGGTCTGATTGCGAGCAGCCGTGTCCGATCGGCCCGTGATGAGGATTGCCAGGTGCGGTGAGTTTGTTTCCCAGGTAACGCTGACGCATACTCGGGACGCTCGTCACATGCGTTATATATTTTAATTTGGTATAAATGGAGTGAATGTCCCTTTCCTTACCTTACAGTAGCTCGATCTGAGTTCTGTGTTGTGTGCTCATGATAATCTGACCATATATTATACACATCTTTATGTTTAGCCCTTTAATGCTGATTGGTCAGAGTGAATCAGGGGATTGTCTCTGTTCTCTCACTCTCTCTCTGCTTATTTGCTCTGGTCACTCACATTTCCTCCTTCTGTCCAGATTAAAACATGGTTTCACTTTCAAAATCAGCAGCTACATACTAGAAACCATGTGACTGCAGATAAAGGGTTTTCTTTGTAGCACACATATGTGATTATTTGGTGCTGTTCACAAGACAAAGGTCAAGAGTTCAGTGTCAGGAATTGTTTTTATTAATGAATGAAATGTGTTTGGATTAAAGTCAGTGTCCCTTTGGAAAAGTTAAATCATTAGCTAAATGAGGAAATGACTATTAAATTACAGCATGAAAGCTTTAATTGAAATAACAAAACCTTCAACATATACTGTTTAACTCCTCGTGTCTTAAACACACACGGACAGAGTTTGGATAGTGAAGTCTGTGAATCGACAGAAATGCTGCTCTGACACGCTGAACTAAATGATCCCCGCAGAAATAAACATTGCATGCTTTAACTCATGACGACAGAACCTTTTGATGTGTTTAATGATTAAAAGAAGCTGAAAGAAGAGTTAAGGGTCTCTGTGTCTCATTCTCTGTCTGATTTTTGTCTGTCTGCAAAAAAAGAAAAAAAAATTCTTCCTTAGTATTTTTGTCTTGTTTTCTAGTATAAATATCTAAAAATTCTTTAACCAGGATGTGTTTACTTGACAAGTAAGATAAGATAAGATATTATAAATAAAACAAGGTATTATGTCTTGTTTCCGGAAAAAATTATCCAAATTTTGTTAGGTTTTGCATAAAACAAGATAAATTATCTGTCAATGGGGTAAGAAAAATAATCTTAAATCAAAGGTGAAAGAGATTATATTTCTTTCCCCACTGGGAGATATTTTGCTTGTTTTAAGCAGAAAACAAGAATTGGTTTGTCTTCTGTATTCACATATATTATTTATTCTTTCATATTATGCTAATTATACTTGCACTTATTTCTATCTATATCACGGTTTCATTTTGTGCTGTGTGCTGTGTTGTCTTCACAGCTTTAAAGTGCCCCTATTATGCCATTTTAAAGGTTGATAATATTGTCTTGATAGACTCCCAAAACAGGTTTACACATATGCAAGGTCAAAAAACACTTCAGTTTTCTCCAAAAATAGATTTAATTTTACCCCATTTCTAAATGATTCCTAAATGACTCGTGCGAAGCAGTTCGAAGAATCAGTCTCTCTAAACCCCTCCTTTCCGTGAGCCCTCACTGCTGTGATTGGTCAGATCCCGCAGTCCTTTATGATTGGTCTACCGCGTACAGCGTGTCGGAGAACGAAATGCCCACTGCCATAACTGACTGACAGCCTCGGATACTTGTCAATACATAAAAAGATGGCATCGATTTTGCCATACCAATTTGAGCCAGAGTCTGATGATGAAACGGCTTAAGTGGCTGATCGACAAGTTAACACGGTCTACCTTGGAAAGTGCTCGCAATTTGCTTATATAAGCGAATCGGGCACACCTCTATGCTGTAAACTTAAACATTCTATAATGCATTAAGGCGGCTTTCACAACGAACGCGGAAAGCGCACTGGGTTCAGTGCAGCCCTTCAGAGCGCAGCGGCAAAAGTTTATTTGAACAACTTATTTGAACTTTGTCCGCAGCGCGTCCGCTTTGGTCGAGGCAGAAACAAGCCATCCTCGCAGGGCGGAAGACATTGAAATGAATGGGTTTCATAGCACAGCGCTTTCCGCATTCGGTGTGAAAGGCGCTTCGTACGCCATCGTTTATCATTACTTCAACTAATGAGACAGACAAGCTGCATCAATCACAAATTGTCAGACTACAGTGGGTCCACAGCTGAACAACAGAACTACAAAAGCGTGATTTAGCAGGTTAGGAAGACATGTGCAGGGTTGTTACACAACCTAAGATACACAACTACGTATTTTGAATGATCGCCAGAAAATACAATCTTTGTAGATTCATCTTTTGGAAGTGAATATAAAACAGTTTTACTCACAGCGTATGATACAGCGTCTTCTGTATAATGTACGTGTAAATTTCCATGTGACATAAACCACATGGAAATTTCACTGTTTGTGGGCGGACAAGTAGTTCGCGAGGTAGAACGTGGGCGGGCATTAAGCAAATGTGTTACTTCGTGACGTGTGGCCGTAACAGAAAAAGATTCGAATTCCTGACGACTCATTTAGGCAAATGTGAGCCGACTCTTTTTTTTGATAGACAGTAACTTTATTTATTGTGCACTGTCGGCTTCACAACTTTGCAGATAGTTTATGTTCACATACAGCTACATGACACACTGCATGAAAGGACATATTTAAAAAAGGCACAATAGGGGCACTTTAAAATCTGCTCATGACCATCTTAAAGGTGCAGTATGTGAGACTGACAGCTAGCGGCTGAAATGGGTACTGCAGTCCAAATTCAGAATATTGGAGAGAGCCGTTTCTCTCGCTTCCTCCTGCTCAGACTCGACGCTCAAGCGGGTTTGCCAGATTGAGGACACGCGACGAGTCTTGCAATGTAATTTGATGAGTTCATAGAGCATTGTGCGGTATGTAATATTGCCAGCTAGCAGTTGAAAATGGTACTGCAATTCGTCCCGGAATCTGCCCAAACGCACTTTTTAGAGTAGAATTACTGGCTCTAGCATTATTTTTCATAGAAACAGCTACGTAAACATAACATGTTTCATATATCTACAAACATGTTATTTTTTGGCTTAAGAAGAGTCAAAAACTTACATATAGCACCTTACCAGCTAAAACGAGCACAAACCAGCAGCCACACTTCAAAACATACCTAAGCAACATATGCTGTGCATATAACAGTATATGCATGCAAATTGCAGCCAAGTGTTTCTCTGAAAAATAATAACTACGATAACTACGAGTCTGAGTAGGAGGAAGCGAGAGAAACGGCTCTCTCCAATATTCTGAATTTGGACTGCAGTACCCATTTCAACCGCTAGCTGTCAATCTCACATACTGCACCTTTAAGATGGTCATGAGCAGATTTTAAAGCTGTGAAGACAACACAACACAAAATGAAACCGTGATATAGATAGAAATAAGTGCAAGTATAATTAGCGTAATATGAAAGAATAAATAATATATGTGAATACAGAAGACAAACCAATTCTTGTTTTCTGCTTAAAACAAGCAAAATATCTCCCAGTGGGGAAAGAAATATAATCTCTTTAGCCTTTGATTTAAGATTATTTTTCTTACCCCATTGACAGATAATTTATCTTGTTTTATGCAAAACCTAACAAAATTTGGATAATTTTTTTCAGGAAACAAGACATAATATCTTATTTTATTTATAATAAATTACCTTATCTTACTTGTCAAGTAAACACATCCTGGTTAAAGAATTTTTAGATATTTATACTAGAAAACAAGACAAAAATACTAAGGAAGAAATTTTTTTTTTTTTCTTTTTTTGCAGACAGACAAAAACCAGACAGAGAATGAGACACAGAGACCCTTAACTCTTCTTTCAGCTTCTTTTAATCATTAAACACATCAAAAGGTTCTGTCGTCATGAGTTAAAGCATACACTGTTTATTTCTGCGGGGATCATTTAGTTCAGTGTGTCAGAGCAGCATTTCTGTCGATTCACAGACTTCACTATCCAAACTCTGTCCACGTGTGTGTTTAAGACACAAGGAGTTAAACAGTATATGTTGAAGGTTTTGTTATTTCCGTTAAAGCTTTCATGCTGTAATTTAATAGTCATTTCCTCATTTAGCTAATGATTTAACTTTTCCAAAGGGTCACTGACTTTAATCCAAACACATTTCATTCATTAATAAAAACAATTCCTGACGCTGAACTCTTGACCTTTGTCTTGTGAACAGCACCAAATAATCACATATGTGTGCTACAAAGAAGAAAACCCTTTATCTGCAGTCACATGGTTTCTAGTATGTAGCTGCTGATTTTGAAAGTGAAACCATGTTTTAATCTGGACAGAAGGAGGAAGTGTGAGTGACCAGAGCAAATAAGCAGAGAGAGAGTGAGAGAACAGAGACAATCCCCTGATTCACTCTGGCCAATCAGCATTAAAGGGCTGAACATAAAGATGTGTATAATATATGGTCAGATCATCATGAGCACACAACACAGAACTCAGATCGAGCTACTGTAAGGTAAAGAAAGGGACATTCACTCCATTTACACCAAATTAAAATATATAACACAGAAAATAAATGTTTGTGATGCATTTTAAAAAGTAGATATATTATACAAGAGGATCGCAAGATGCGTCGCTGTGCGCCTGTTTCCCCCCGTGTAAATGATGGATGCCAATCAAACACTATTCCTGTGAAGAGACAACGTGAATCCAGCAATGAGAAGCCAAAGGAAAGCATGGCTCAAGATGAAGCGTCTGCATCACTTTCAGGTAGGCTCATATTCACAAAATGGAAAAGATTTGTAGTAGTAAAAGAATGAAGTACCCGATTAACAGATGCAAAAATGGTAATGTTTTCTTTTCAACTTTATTATGCTTTTCGAGCCAAGTCACAAAATTAGGTGCTTTTACATTTCTAAAATATTAGACTTTTATTCACATAATAACACCAAGCCTTTATAGCCATGCATAATAAGTAAAAAAAGTCATTTTAAAAGTCATTTTTGCTTCCCTTTAACTATTTTACTAAATTATTTTACACTATTTATTTCTTGAAATTATTTGAAAACTCTTCCCAGATGAAACATGTACGTCTGCAAGATGTCTGTTAAAGATCACTTGATCTGGAAAGCATCTGCTGTCTACACGCCTGTAAGATGTCAGTTTTACATACATCCTAAATCATAAACATCTTAAAGACATCTAATAGACGTCTATTTGACATCTGATAGAAAACGTCCAGTAGACGCTTTGCAGATGAGCAAACTACTTCTTGCGGATGTAAATGCAGACGTCAAATAGATGTCTCCGAGATGTACGTGTGCTATCAAATTCCACGGCACACGTACAGATACACAGATGCACACCTCTGCAGGTTACATACAGTTTGTGACTAACTCAGTTTCTATAGGCTTTAAAATGTGTGTATCTGTTCTGTTGGGCCTCCAGTGACCATGGATAAACCAGTGTGCTTCATTGACACGGACTCAGATGGGAAGCTGTGTGTGCAGCAGTCAGCACTGCAGATCCTGCAGCAGATCCAGCAGCCGGTGGTGGTGGTGGCCGTGGTGGGACTCTACCGGACCGGGAAGTCCTACCTGATGAACCGTCTCGCTGGGAAACAAACAGGTTAGCGCTCATAGCAAACCTCATGCAGTTCAAGTGAATGACATTAAATGCACAAAAGTCATTGTCATTATCAGGGTTTGCACTGGGCAGCACAATTGAGTCCAGGACGAAGGGCATCTGGATGTGGTGTGTGCCTCATCCCACTAAAGAAGGAACCACTCTAGTGCTGCTGGACACAGAGGGACTCGGAGACGTGAAAAAGGTGACGTGACAAGAAAACACAACTAGCATCACAAGCAGTTTCATGAGTCCAAGAATACTGTCACTTTCATAGCAGAGATAATGCACAAACAAGTAAAATGAGTAAACAAATGAAGATAGAGAACTTCTTATTGGCCAGATAGAAACATTATTGGGTGATGCTGATAATTAAAAAAATATATATCTATTTCTCTATCACAGGGAGACCGAAAGCATGACACCAACATCTTCTGTCTGGCTGTGTTACTCAGCAGTACTCTGGTCTACAACAGTCGAGGGACGATTGATAACAATGCTATAATGGATCTGCAGTATCTTTTTGTCCGTTTATAGATACCTAAAGATGTGTGTGCAGCATTAGGAGTGGTAACATTTTTTATAAGGCATGGATTAGTATGCTTTGTCTCATTGTGGCCACGTTATTTTGTCCCAAATACAACACTTGCTTTTGTTTTTGTGGAGTCAGCAGGGGTGCTTACCTCAACGGATCATGATTAAATGATCAGATTTTGTTTCATTACACACTGCTCAGCATTATAAACACCTATTGAAGCAATTGCAAGCTTGGATTGAACAATTCACTCCATAGAATTCTTTAATATTACACTTAAATACATTTTTTTTTTTTAATTTATTCATTTATTGTCGTTGTTTAAGCGTACACCTGATCACAAGTCATGTTGAAAAGTATTGGTGTAGTGAATTTGCTTATTACCTCAAGGAGTGACACATTTGATTTGATACACTGTGCGTCATGAGTTGTTGTCTTCTTGTGTTCATGCCTGAACAAACTGTCAGATATGTGACTGAACTAACAGAGTGCATCAAGGTCAAATCATCAGATGAGGATGCTGATAATTCAAGTGAATTTGTGAAGTTCTTCCCTAGTTTTATCTGGGCTGTGAGGGACTTCACACTGGAGCTAAAGATCGATGACAAAGATGTAACAGAGGATGAGTACCTGGAGTTTGCTCTGAAGCTGAAAGATGGTAATTAAAAATACTGCAACAGGCTATTTTAAGAGTCCTCATAATCACTATCGCAACTGGTTTTTGTTACTGTACTGAATTGTCCAGTAGCTCAACCAGCTACACTCCTAGAATAGACATGCTCTTCTCCAGAATTGAGAGCAGCTACAGAATGTGCTCATCTTTTCTAGGCCTCTCAAAAAGTGTGGTGGATTACAACCTTCCCAGGGAGTGCATCCAAACATTCTTCCCTTCCAGGAAGTGCTTCACTTTCCCCTTTCCAGCAGCCCCAGAAAATATGTCTTGCCTGGAAAGCTTGGATGTTGCTGCCATTTCCTCTGAGTTCTTGAGGGTCACAGATCATTTCTGCAAGTTTGTCTTTGATGACAGCAGTGTGAAGAGGCTGAAAGACGGATATACAGTCACTGGAAGAGGTGATTCGAAAGAATATTTTGTATCTGCATACAGAACAACATGTTTATCAATAGCATTTTTTCTCTGCATTGGTTTTCTTTCTTTCACTGAAGTTCTGGGTCATCTGGCAAAAACGTACGTGGACACCATCTCCAGTGGTTCTGTGCCATGTTTGGAGAACGCTGTGATTGCTATGGCAATGATTGAGAATGAGGCTGCAGTGAAGGTGGGCCTTCAGGTTTACCAAAGTGGAATGGAGAAGCTGAAGGAATCCTTCCCTCTGGAACTGAAGGAAGTGTCCTCAAAACACCAAGACCTCAGCAGCACAGCAACACAAGCCTTCATGAAGCGTTCCTTCAGGGACACTGATGGGAAGTACCTGAAATCTCTAGAGGTAGGCAAAGTCTGTTTATTTAGGATGATGGTGAACCACTGACTCAATAACACTGGGGTAACCAGATGAAAATGAGATGTTACAGACAGCTGAAATGGCCTTTGATTCATTATAAAATAGAAAATGTCTCAGGTTGAGCATGTAATCCCCTAGAGGACACTATGGGTAATGGCTCTGACCTGACTGGTTTCTAAATCAGGGATAGGCAAAGTCAGTCCTGGAGTGCCAATAACCTTAATCAAGCACACCTGAACAAGCTAATCAAGGTCTTCAGGATTACAAGGGCTACAGGCAGGTGAGGTTTTTGTTCAAGGTTGGATCTAAACTCTGCAGGACATCGGCACTCCAGGACCGACGTTGCCTATACCTGGTCGAAATGCTTGACATTGACGTCAATACTGTGAGTATAAAAGGGCTCCTGTAAAACACATGATCCATTTGTTGTCTAAAGGATGCATGTCAAGGGGATAGAGTATATTGTTCCCTCTTTTAAGGCAACCATGGTTACATGCATAACCTGGACATTCCCTTTTGAATAAAGAGCCTGAAACTTAGCATCACTGTCTGAACAAGCTCAATAAAGAGCTTCCCAAGGAGGCTCACCAAGAACCTAACGACTCAGCATTACTTTTCAAGCAGAGCTCAGGGAGCAGAGGCCTCAGTAGGACAACTCTGTGTAACCAAAGGAAGCCTAGCAACACTTGATACTTACTGCCGGGCTGCTCAAAGGATGGAAGCTTTCCACATAGAGGCTTGAGGCGAGGACGTAGACAGTCCGTATCCTCATCTTATTTATCTTCAAATCCAAAAGCACACTCAAGTCAAATGATGTGAAAGATAGCATATCATTAGCATTCATGTTATTCATGTTATGTTTTTAGGAAAAAATCAATGAACTCTTTAATGGATACCTGTGCCAAAACGAGCAAGCTTCAAAGAGACGGTGTGAGGATCTCCTGTCATCCCTCTCTGCACCAATGATGGAAAAGCTCAAGCAGGGCTTCTATGCCAAACCTGGTGGCTATGATCTCTTCTGCAAAGATCTGGAGGACATTGTGAATAAATATAACAGCCAGGCCAATAAAGAAGTCAAGGTTATGCCCATATTAGACAACATCACAAGACAAGACGACTTGTATCATCATCATTTTTGTCACATTATATCTTTCTCTGTACACATGTGTATGTCAATAGGCTGAAGAGGTCCTAGACGAGTTCCTAAAGCAAAAGTCTGTGGATTCTAAAGCCATTCTGCAGGCTGACAAGAAACTGACTGAGAAGGAGAAACAGATTCAAGGTAAGAATTTTAAGTAATACAATCCCAGTGTCACATAATGTGTGAGGAACAAACGCAGCACAAAAATTAAGGTCAAAGAAAAAATCTTTAATATAAATCCACATCAGGAGGGCAAAACACACACATATACACTAATGAGACCAGACGACAAACTGAGCACCAAACACAACTAATAAAGGATTGTTAACGAGAGACAGACAGGTGATACTGATAAACTAATAAAGACACAACGAGGACAGGAACAGGAACAACCATATATGGGCAAATGAGGGAGAAACCAACACAAACAGTCCAGGGGTGTGACACCCAGTTTCCCTGTTTTTAAAATCTTACTAGGTTTCCTGTGAAAATGGTGCTTAAAGGAGAAGTTCACTTCCAAAACAAAAATTTACAGATAATTTACTCACCCCTTTGTCATCCAATTTCTCCATATAGTGGACTTCAACAGTGCCTCCAAGTCTGAACTTCCTAAATGCAGTTTCAATGCAGCTTCAAAGAACTTTAAGGACTTCCCAACTAAGGAAGAACTGTCTTATCTAGAGAAACGATCGGTCATTTTCTAAACATATTGACAATTTATGTACTTTTTAACCTCAAACGCTTGTCTTGTCTATTCTCTGTGATGCACATGCGACTTCTGTGTAATCCGGGTCAAGACAGGATATGTCGAAAAACTCCTTCAACTTCAAAATTGTTCTACATCGCTGTTTTACCTTTTTTGTGAAGGGCGTTTGACCTCTGCATGTTCACTTTGTAAACACTGGGTCGGTACTTCTGCAGCGATGTAGGATGATTTTGAAGTTGGAGGAGAAAATGAGATGGGAGTGTTTTGACGTACCCTAACTGTACTGACCAGGATTACAGAGTTCGCGTACACAGAGAATAGACAAGACGAGCGATTAAGGTTAAAAAGTATATAAATTGTAAATTTGTTACAAAAATCACCAATCGTTTTACTAGATAAGATTTTTTTTTTCCTCAGCTGGAATCGTTTAGTGCCATTCGAAGCTGCATTTAAACTGTTTTAGAAGTTCAAACTTGGGGGCACCATTGAAGTACACTATATGGAGATAATTCCTGACATGTTTTCCTAAAAAAAAAAAAAAAAAAAACACAATTTCTTCTTGACTGAAGAAAGAAAGACATGAACATCTTGGATGACAAGGGGGTGAGTAAATCATCTGTAAAAAAAATTCTGGAAGTGAACTTATCCTTTAAAGTTTTAGGTACTTGTGAGAGTGTTTCTGCTTATGAAGGACTCAGAGACGTGGACAGGGTGATGTAGTAGCCAAAACAAAATTTCAAACACATCCACAAGTGGCACCAAAGGGTAGAAGCAGTTTCAAGGGTCCAAGAATAGTTTAACTTTCAGAGCACAAATAATCTGCAGTCCAGGGTTTAGTTTCCAGAGGGGCTACTTATACCATTATCAATACGAATAAAGATCATTGTGATCAAGACCAGTAACATTACAGTTTTACAGTAAAATAGAGCCCTTAATTATATCATGGTTTGAGTCTTTTCTGTCTTTGAAGCATCTGTTTTCCTTTTCCAATTTTTGTCAATGAATGAGCAGAGCAAAACGAGAAAGCAGTCCTCCTGCACCAGGAAATTAAAGCTAAAGAGGAGAAGCAGCGACAGCTAGAAGAGAAGATGGAAGTAGAGAGACAGAGTAATAAAGAGAGGATGAGACAGATGAAGGAGAAGATGGATGAGGAGATGAGGCTTCAGAGAGAGGAGACTGAGCATGCCATGGACCGTAAACTGAAGGAGAAGGCTGATCTGCTGCAGAAGGGCTTTAAAAAGAAGGCAAACAGGATGAGCCAGGAGATTGAAGAGTTCAAGAAACGGAGCACTGAAGCTGCAAATAACAGAGCTAGAGAGTTTGCATTGATTTTAGAAAATTCCAGCAGAAGACATGAGGAAACAATGGCTCAGATGATGCAGAATCACAGAGAACAGATGAAGGAAATCCAGGAGAATACTGATCACAAAGAACAGATGGAGGAAATTCAGGAGAAGGAAAGTAATCCTTCAAGAAAATGTTGCATCATGTGAAATGCCTTAACTCTCTGATCATCACTGAAAAGGAAATTATAAATATCACTTCTAGTCTGCCCTATGGCTTTTATCCATAATATTACGTGTATTTTTTGTGGTATTGCTAATTAACTCTAAAATAAATTCTTTGTGTGTTATTAATCTTTTATTACATAGCTCTCTAAAATACTTGATTCTGACTGGTCAGTCGCACCATCCAGTGGTTTGTGATCCCTTGATAACAACCAATAAAACTGTGATAATACACCTCATGGTCTCTGATTAGCATGCTAACAGAATAAACTAACATACTGTAACATATGACAACAAACAGGCATTTTCGACTTCACAAAGGCATCTATCGTAAACTAGTGAATATCAAAAATCTGTACGGTCATTTCTGTGCAGATCAGACCAAACATCTCCTGAGGCCATTTTGGACAAAACTGAACAAGGTTTGAAGTTGTAATGAGTAATGAAAAAAGTGTTTCACTTACTTCAAAATGGCAGAAAACAAAATGATGGAAACTGAAACATGAGATATTGCCAAAGATGGGACAAGATGTCGATGATCCTTAATTATGTGCTCACAAATCTCAAAACATTAAAAAGATATTGCAATTTATAACAAAAGACATCTGGGGCCGCATGTATGAAGCCGCTCAGATTAAAATTTTAGTCTTGAGTGTGCCAAAATTCTAAGAATGATGTCATTTTACTCTTATTCCTAGACTTAAGATTAAGACTGATTCATAAAGGTCCCTAAGTGTTTAGACTAGGTCTCAGCTCCTAAATGATTTAAGAGAGCTGGAGAGGTCTCCTGGAAATGAAAGTAGTAATTACATTTTTGGGCTGGAAAATTGGAAAAATGTATTAATGCACTGTTGATGACACAGTAAGTAAGGTGTTAAATATTGTGGCACTAACCCCATCAAACACAACAGTGGCCAAAAGTTATGTGTGGAGGGTTTTTATGACCTCACATTTCACTTAAACCATCAAAATACGAGGAAAAAAAAACACTTACCAGTGTTGACAACTGCTTTTAATTGAAAGTAGTTAAGGTAGTCATTAAATGTTGCTAGATGACATCATAATGGCGAGTTCACTGATCTATATAAATATAAATATAGATCAGTATAGATATGAGGTAGTCAATAAATCTAGTGACAAAATCACTAAATCGGCAACACTGTCACATTGAGAACAAAATGTTGTTGTTATTCTCTTGTTTTTACATGTCTTCATAATTTCTTTGTGTGCCAGCATGGCCAATGATTATGACCACACAATTTGGCATGTTTCATTGTTATTATCACAAACAAAACAACTGACCCTAAACAAATATGCAATATGTTTATGTAACGGTTGTTCCTCTGCGTTGTGTTGTTTTTTTTTTTAATAAAGGATTTTCCACACCAAGCTGGTCTTTAAGCACGGGTGATTTAATTGTAGTGCCTGAATAATAAAACACAAAAACATACAGGCACGGTTATCGGCTCTGCAATGCCTCTCTCCTCTAATGACATAGCCGGAAAGAGAACACAATTCACAACATACGTTTACATTATATGTAATAATATCAATAATATTTAACAATGACAATACTAATAAGTGAAATTTGTAAGCATTTTTACATTCAATCAATTCAATTAATAAAAGTATTACAGTGTTTCTTAGATACCAATTAATATACCTGAATAATAAAACACAAAAACATACAGGCACGGTTATCGGCTCTGCTCCGCTCTGCAATGCCTGTCAACCACAATGTATATATTAAGTACACCAGGTAGTTAATTTCTGAATAAACAGCATCTCACTTCGTCAATATAATATTCATTATCTTCATAAAATAGAATATATCTCTATATAAACATAAATCTTTGCATATCATTAAAAGCGTTATTAGCCGCTTAGCCGCTAACACATCCGTCGCACGTGCTGCACACACAGCGCCGCCATTACACGCAGCTCGCTATCACCCCATAACAGCTATCAAACTTCATTTAACACATTAATAACTCGAAATAACAGTTCGACATAACGTCAGATTGAATACTTTCTCACATTCGATCTTTTAAACATGAAGTGAACACTTAGAAAACTTGATATACATGAAATGAAGAGAGCTCATGAAATAGTACCTCTCTCCTCTGACGGAAAGAGGACGAGCCTAGATTGCGCTGCGATTTCTTTCAATTACACATGACGTCAGCCGACGTGCATACTGTGACTATAATCTCTGATAAGAGCGCACAATCTTCTTTCAAAATAAAATACCCCATAACAAATAATTAAAATAAAATAAAGTACCATAAATAAATAAAATGAATAATCTGGTGTAACAACATATCCCTGCTACATTTACAAAATCACATTTTTTTTTAAATTACGGTTGAAGATGTCAAATTTCCCAGTCCGGACATTACTCTTAGCCACTACAATATGGCAGTTCATTGACTTTCCAACTGAATGTCAAACCATGCTGCAAAAACAAGCCACTTTTATGAGGATTGTGGGCTTTTTGGAGTTATTGGAGCTGTTGATGAAACTCATGTTCACATCATTGATCCAACTGTAAATGAAGAGACACACCAATAGAAAAGGATTTTAAAACATCAGTAATAATTTGTGATCATTTTGCGCAGTGCAAAGCAGTTTTAGAAAATACATTTACATATTAAATAGTGCTGCTGTGACTTGACATGAGCAGGCTCACTATTGGCTGATTCAGAGGTCAAGGGCGGCCATTTTGGGTTGACATTATTGTAGTTCTTAGTTCACAACACTTACGCCCAGGGCCTGTATGTATAAAACTTCTCAGAAATCAGTCTTAATCTTTGACTTAAGTGTCAAAAAATTCTTAGTAAAAAGTAGGACTTTTCTAAGAGTAGGAGACTTTTAGACAGAAGCTAAAAGCAACTTTCAGTAAAGTTTATGACCGATTCTGAAGTTTTGATTGAGAGGACACTTAAGTATTGTGAACTAAGGACTACAACAGGGGTGCCCAACCCTGTTTCTGGAGATCTACCTTCCTGCAGAGTTCAGCTCCAACCCTACACAAAGACACCTGAACCAACTAATTAGGATCTGAAGGAGCACTTGATAATTACAGACAGGTGTGTTTGATATGGGTTGGAGCTAAACTCTGCAGGAAGGTAGTTCTCCAGAAACAGGGTTGGGCACCCCTGGACTACAATGATGTCAACCCAAAATGGCCGCCCTTGACCTCATGAGAAGTCACAGCAGCACAACACCAGTCATTTAATGTAACTACAATAAAATAATTTAATTAAGACACTATTTAATATTTTAACGTATTTTTAAATGCTTTGCACTGCGCAAAATGATCACAAATTATTACTGATGTTTTGAAATCCTTTTCTATTGGTGTGTCTCTTCATTTACAGTTGGAGCAATGATGTGAACATGAGTTTCATCAACAGCTCCAATAACTCCAAAAAGCTCACAATCCTCATAAAAAGGGCTTGTTTTTGCAGCATGGTTTGACCATCAGTTGGAAAGTCAATGAACTGCCATATATTAGTGGCCAAGAGAAAAAAAAAGTGTTACTGATTTTGTAAGTATATTTGCTTGAGGTCAATTGTTTTATTTCTGATAATAATGCAATGAAACATGCCAACTTGTGCGGTCATAATTTTTGGCCATGCTGTCACACAAATAAATTATGAACACATGCAAAAACAAGAGAGGACCAACTAAATATTAATAACTGTTTATGTTGTAGTCTATGTTAATGTTGCCAATTTAGTGATAAGTGTTTAGTGACTCCCTCACACCTTTTGAGACTTTATTCAAAAGCCTAGCAAAAAAATCAGTTTTGTTACTTGTTACTGTTATGTTACCTTTTCGTTTTGTTTTGTCAAATTTTTGTTTACCCCCTTGTAAATATTGTAAATAATGTAAATATTGTCTTCCATTTTATCACTGAGCACCGCGCAATAAATCTTGTCAAAAGTAGTTTTCCAAAAATCTTGCTCTTTATTTGCCTGCCAGCATTATTCCAAATGATTCTGATGCAGATCCATACACAATGCATCCAGAATCTAATATGAAACGAAGTGGTGCGTAGTATATTTCCATCACTGATTGTTTATCTGCACCCCAATCCTGTCCTACTAAACACCTTAAGTACTTTATTACACTTCTTTTCAATATAATCCATATGTATTTCCCATGTCAATTTACAATCCATGCATAAATCTAATATTTGAATTTCATCACTCTTTCCAGTGGTGGTTTACACATACACAGCTGTACTTCTGGTCCTATCTTCTTCCGAGTGAAGAACTGACAACATGATTTAGATCGTCTTTTAACACTATCTTTTAACACTCTCTATTGCTCTTTGAATATTTTGAACACCATAATTTACATTCCTTACCCTTTTCCACAATACTCCGTCATCTGCATACAACGCTTTATTAATATCTCAACTATTTCCATCAAAAATATCATTAATCCTGATATTAAGTAAAATGGGACTAATAACCATTTTCCACACTGACTATACTTGAATAGACAGATCAAACATAAAACTCATCACCCAATTATAAAGTCTTCCCCCAATTCCAATTTTCTGAAACTTTAATAATAATCCTTTCCTCCACATCATGTCATAAACCTTTTCGATGTTAAAATACACAGCTAGCAGCACTTCTTTCATTGCCAGTGCCTTCTTAACATCTGTTTCTAAGCTTATCAGAGCATCCATAGTAGAATGTCCAGGGCGAAATCCATGCTGATATGATGCCATTCATTTTTCCCCCTCTAATATATAGTACAACAAATTTGCAATGATTCTTTTCATTAATTTACATAAATTAGATGTAAGGTCTGTAGTTAGCTACTGTCGCTGGGTCTTTCCCCGGTTTTGCCTTGCCTTCCTTCCACACCTTATTGAACAGTTCAAATACTGCTTTAGGCACTACTTCATCAGCATACTGAATCATCATATAACACACTCTATCTTTTCCTGATGCCGTACGTCTAACCTGATTTAGTATTCTCTTTAGTTCAAACATCTCAAATGTAACATTTAATGTTGAATGTTCATTAGGTTTCTTTTTATACATGTCTCGATTCTGTTCCAGAATTTCCCTTCTTTTTTTCTTGTAATTATCATCTAAATTTCCATTACTATGTACTATTTTAAAGGTTTGAACTAACAGCTCCACCTTTTCTTCCCTTTTAACTGCTGCTCTCCTAGTGTACTGTTGGATCGATAAACACCATTCATCTTTTTCAACATATTCCATCCATCATCTATTTGTGTTTCTCTTCCTAACGAAGAGCAGAATGTCTGCCAGTATTTCCTTTTTGCCTCCTTAACAATTCTCCTCGTCTGAGCTCTTTCCCGCTGATAATTAATGAGAGAATTCGCTAGTAATGTCCTCCTCAGAACCATAAATGCTTAATTTCTTTGTTTCATAGCTTCAGAGCACTCCTGATTCCACCAGGGAACAATCTTCTTCATTTCTCAGTCATTTGTTGTAGCAATTGCTTCCTCTGCTGCTTTAACTATAGCCGAAGTTAATTTATTATTGCATGTATCTATATCCTTTGTAATGTGGAAGTTATTTAGATCAGAGGTTCTCAAGCTTTTGGAACTAAAGACCCCCTTATTTGGTCTTTCCTGTTCCGTTTCTAATTATTACGTCATTGTTTAATCATTACTGAATAATATTCAGTACTATTTAGGGCGGATGCAATATGAATTGTGACGCAGGGTGCGTCTGCGTCTCAGCCATGACATCGTTAAATTAATCAGTGGGACACCTGCGCTTTTTACAAAGAAGCGTAATTCGCGGTTCAGTGTTGGACAGCGCAAGCCTCAGGTCATCTTCCACCTAGAGCCGATTTCGGTACTTTGTTTTCAAAGCCGTCAATTTTGAAAACCCGGCCTCGCACAGATAAGTTGAGGCAAATGGAAGAAGTAATTTTACGGCGGCGTCAGATAACTGAGGATATTCAGGCATCACGCTCAACCAAAATGACGGCAGAGAGGAAGAGCTGTATAAGTCTCGCAGTCTCGTGTCACACTTTAATTCGACTAACTGCTCCCCCATGTCAACTGGAAGGTCTTTTCCTGGGCAGATGAAGGGATCTCTGACCCAAGCAAATGAACTGAAATCCTCAGTGAAATAACGGCCGAATTGTTGTTTTAGTCCCTCAACATGCTGAGCGACTGTATTAATCAAAGGAGAGATATTCATCCCTGTCTCTTGCACA
This sequence comes from Cirrhinus mrigala, assembly GCA_036247105.1. Classification (NCBI taxonomy): domain Eukaryota; kingdom Metazoa; phylum Chordata; class Actinopteri; order Cypriniformes; family Cyprinidae; genus Cirrhinus; species Cirrhinus mrigala. The sequence continues at coordinate 7,742,146 of CM070010.1, forward strand.
CAGTCAGCGAAGTTGGGAAACATGTCAATGTTTTTATTAATCAGCCGATCACGCCAAAGATCCAGTTTGGCAACGAATGCACTGACTTTGTCTGAAAGAAGCAAGATGTTGGCATCTCTCCCTTGCATCGATGTGTTCAGCGAATTCAGCCTGTCGAAAATGTCTACAAGGTATGACAACTGTACTAACCACAGGGGGTCATCCAGGTACCGCGCAAGGTCGGACTTAACATTAACAAGAAACGTCTTCACCTCCGAACGTAATGTAAAACCCGACCTCTGGAGAGCCAGAGAACCTCAGTGTAAAAAAGGAGCTGCTCATGTTCGGCTCCCAATTCCTCTCGACACTCAGGCATTTTCTTTGATGCGAGAGATTCGCGATGAATCATACAGTGGGTCCACTTGGCTAAAGGAGCTAAATTCTGGACACGAGTGACAAGGCCGCTAACCCTCCCAGTCACTGAACGGGCCCCGTCCGTGCAAATCCCAACACATTTATCCCATGACATGCCTGCATCTCGTAAATATCCATCCAGAACTTCAAACAATGCCTCTGCTCTGGCAGAGACCAACAGAAAACAATGTCCTCCTCAGTATTATAATTTTTTACATATCTGACGTAGGTAAGCAACTGTGCTAGCCCTGCAACATCAGTTGTTTCATCAAGCTGTAGGGCATAGTACTGGCTTTGCATGATGTTAGCTAGCAATTGCTCTTTAACGTCGCTTGCCATGTCAGATATGCGGCGGCTAACGGTGTCGTTAGAAAGGGGGATGTCACTAATCTGCTGAGCGAAATTATCTCTAGACATAACCTGACCGATATCTTTGGCAGCAGGTAAGATTAGCGCCTTGGCGATTGTGTGAGCTTTTCCTTTAGCAACACGTTTGGAGACGTAGTAGGACGCTTCTAGACACCTGTTGGACACTGATGTGTGTTTGCTGAGGTTGCATTTCTGCTGTTCAAGGCCAGATAACTTTAATTTGAAAAAATCTAAGGGTTTGTCTTTGAGTGTCGGATGTTTCGTTTCTAAATGGCGCTTCAACTTGCATGGCTTCATGCTATCATTTGCCAGCAGATCTGCGCAAATGACACACTGGGGCAGCGGTTCAGCGTCTGTCCCAGCCACCGTAAAGCCAAGCTGAAGATAGCTAATGTCATACTTTCGTGTTTTACATTTCTTAGCGTCGTCACAACTCCTTTTCGTATTTGTAATGAACTTATCCATAAACTTCACAAAATCCGTTCCGCTGCTACTGACGTTCTGAACGTGTCTGCACTGACAGCTGGACAAAAGGCAGGCTAATAAGCTCCGTCTCTCCAGACCGACAGAAAAATGCAGAGGGAGAGGAAGAGGAACGCATTTTCCCCCCCAAGCTGAGCACGTTTTCTTCCAAGCCGAGCAGGGGTTTTCCATTTTTCCATGTGTATGCTACCTGAAACGCGAAATGCAATAAAATACACCCAGTGCCCAAATAATGCCTTGTCTCTGTTTTTTCTTGAAAACAATTTGCGCCCCCCTTCCGATCTCTCTGCGCCCCCCCTGTTGAGAACCACTGATTTAGATAATTGCTACATATTTTATTAAACTTTATCCAATCTGCCTTTTTTAATCCACTTTGTTGGTTTAAAAATGGTTTCCTTGGTCATTGTTAAACCAATATACACCTAATTGGGAAGTGATCACCCCCTATTCTAGAATCTCCTAATATATAACTGACATTTTGATGCAATGGATCCTGAAACTAATGTTAAATCTATACATGACATTTTCTAATATTAATTGTAGTACCTTTTCCAGTGTTTAAACATACCAAGTTCTGTTCATCCATATATTCTTCTACAACTGACCCATTTCTTTTTTTGTTTCATTTTTTAAGATCTATTTTTGGCATTTTTTGCCTTTATTGTGATGGGACAGATAAGAATTGACAGAAAGTGAAGGGGGATCAGGAAAGGTCCTCAAGCTGGGATTCGAACACGGGACGTCCAAAGCGCAATAGCACTGTATGTTGACACGCTGCCCACAAGGCTATCGGCACAGATAGATGACCTATTTCTATCACTATAAGAGCTCATCCAAAGAACATTGTGAGAGTTGAAATCTCCACACCATATTATTTTTCCACCACCTCCTACTGCATTTAAGCTCTTTATTGTTAGTTGATTGCATGGATTTATCTCCATTTTTAACAAATGTTGCACAATCGCCACCACTCATTTCAAACCTATCCTTTCTTATTGTTTTATATCCAGGTATGATGAAAATCAGCTGAGGGTTAAGCCATGTTTCTTGTATGCATATGATATCTGGTAAATCAAATATATATTTTTTGAATTCTTGTCTATTTGCAATTATACTTCTTGCATTCCATTGTAAGAATACAATCATTATTTAGTTTTACTTCTCTGACATCCTGCTGAATCCTGTGAGATTGATGCACCCTCTGGCTGACCTGATCAACTGATGTGTTATTTTGTGTGTTACCCAAGTGTCGGGCCGCTGCAGTGATTACGATTTTCAGTTTTTGTTTGTTTGAGCAGTACAGTTAATAACTTCAGCTATAAATGCTATGAACTTGACTTCATCAACCACAAGTATATTTCCATTAACAGGGCAATGATGCTTATAACCCCCCTTTTCCTACCACTCCTTGCCTTTGGATAATGTTACTATTCCTGACATCTCTGTGAACTGTCTGAACTTGTTTTACTGCCTCTGCATATGACACATTGTTTAGATTCTTATATTTCATAGCTTATATTGCTTCTGAGCCTCACATCCTAGATAAGCAGCACTATGAGGTCCACAATAGTTGCAGCACTTCACTTCTACATCCTCTGCCATTTCCCACATTCATGGTCTCCCCCACATTTTCAACACCTCCTTCCTCCTTTACACATCACTGCTACATGCCCAAGTCTTGACATTTAAAGCATCTCAAAGGTGGTCGTACAAACGGACGTACTGTATAGGAAACATACCCTATTTTAATACGCGCCTCTCCGGGAGGGGGGCAAAATGTCACATGTTTGCTCTGTTTTGGTTTAGTTCCTGTTTACCCTCATTTGGTTCTGTTCCTTTTCTCATTAGTCTATCATTAATTGCTCCACACCTGTTTCTGTTGTCACTGATTACGTTCCCTGTGTTTATAAGCCTGGTGTTTTCCTCAGTTTTCTGGTCTTGCGTTCAAGTTGTATGGGGAGTTATCTCCTGTGTTCGCTTTTGGATATATTAAAAGATTCTATTTTGGATTACCCCTTTGCTCATCCTACATACCTGTGACAATCACATGCTAAAGAATATTTTTTAAGCACAATATTAAACATTCAGCTAAAAGGTTATACATATTTAATATGAACATTTAATGTTCATGGATAATTCACGGAAAATGTGTGTGTGTGTTTTTACTACTCACTACTCTGTGTGTGCACTTGGATGGGTTAAATGCAAAGCACAAATTCTGAATATGGGTCACCATACTTGGCCACACCTCACGTCCTTTCCTTTCTTGAAAGAGAAAGCAGTGTAAGCATTACATTTTTTTTTTTTTTTTTGTCAAAATCATTCAACAGTGCAGGACCTCTCAGGCTTCCATACTTAATTATTCCAGATAAAGTAAATTGTGTTTTGTTGTATTGTTAAATTTAAATAAATGCGCAATGTATCTACAAAACCAAAGATTGCAGTTAACTAAATGTGTTTGCTTAATTACTCAAAAACTGAGAATATCAGCTGATAAAATATGCTGTGAGCATGTGTTTTGGTCTCAAAATCATTAACAAAATCCATTAACAAGATATAAAAAATTTAGCAGGATTCAATACATTTTAGAACAAGTTGTTATTGAAATGTTGAATATCAAACTTCTTTCTAGAAATGTTTTGCCGTCTCAGTGACGACAGCAGCACTTCAGACAATAGCAGTGAGCTACCTCCTTCATTCAGCTGTGAGTCACTAAAAGCCAGGCTATGCTTGTATGTCATTCGACACTGATCACTACATCAGCTGTCACGGGGAGAACGAGACGAGAGACGAGCGGATCCATTTGCAAACCTTTATTAGGGCTAGACAGACACATAGAAAAGCAGGCAGGGTCGAGACAGGAGCAGACAGGTGCATAAGGGCTAGGCAGAGAGTAATCCATAATCCGGGCGTGGGTCGAACAGCGGCGAACGTTATCCAGGGGGCGAGGCAGGAGAATGGTCAGGCAGGCGAAAGTACCGAAAGACAGATTAAACAAAACAACAAGGCAAAACCAGGAAACAAGACACGGGGAAACACTTTGTATGAACGATAGATACAATTCAATACTCGGCGAGGGGTGACAGGAAGACCAGGGTATTTATACTGTCCGTGATTGGTGCAAATGGTAAGAGCAGTGGCTGATGGGAAATGGAGTCCGGGGTGTGGTGCAATAGTCAATGTGTGAGAACGAGGTGAGAGCGACGTCTGGTGGTGAGCGGAGAACAGGACACCGACCAGATCTGTGACATAGCCCCCCCCCCAAGGAGCGGCTTCCAGACGCTCCAACAGAAACAACAGTCCAGGGGAGCGGTGGGGGGGCCAGGGGATTGAGACAGAACCGGCTGGGCAAGAGTCCTCCAGAGCGGAGCATGAAGCACAGGCATACTCCAGGGCGGAGCCGGAGGCGGAGCAGGACTCCTCCAGGGCGGAACTGGAGGCGGAGCAGGACTCCTCCAGGGCGGAACTGGAGGCGGAGCAGGACTCCTCCGGGGCGGAGCCGGAGGCGGAGCAGGAGGCGCAGGACTCCTCCAGGGCGGAACTGGAGGTGGAGCAGTCCTCCGGGGCAGAGCAGGAGGCGGAGCGGCCCTCCGGGGAAAAACAGGAACCCGCGTTACGGTCTGGGATCTGGGGAGAACAGGGACAGAGGAGACAGACAGAAGGAGGGGAGAAGCAGAGAGTATTGAGGTGAACGCCCCCTCCTTAAGAGGTTCCACAGCTGACGCTGACACCTCTGGAGGCATTGGCGCAGCTTCTCCTACGGGGAAGGCCTCGGGGGCGGACTTGAGGTCAGACGGGACCTCTGGAGCAGACTTGGGACCAGACGGGACCTCTGGAGCAGACTTGGGACCAGACGGGACCTCTGGAGCAGACTTGGGACCAGACGGGACCTCTGGAGCAGACTTGGGACCAGACGGGACCTCTGGAGCAGACTTGGGACCAGACGGGACCTCTGGAGCAGGAAACCGCGTTATGGCCGGGGACCTATGAACAGTAGAGACAGAGGAGGCAGGCAGAATAAGGGGAGAAGCAGAGAGTTTGAAGCAGAACGCCGCCTCCCTAGGAGGATCTACAGCCGAGGCTGACACCTCAGGAGGCATTGGCGCGGCTTCTCCAACTGGTGAGGCCTCTGGGTCTGTCTCGTGGTCAGACAGGACCTCCGGAGCAAACTTGAGATCCGACGGGAGCTCTGGAGCAGGCTTGAGATCAGACGGGAGCTCTGAAGTTGGCTGGCGAACAGATGAGACCTCTGGAGCTGAGTGTGCAGCCCACACACTGAGAATGGCGATCGCCAGCAGGCTAGGAGACATGACGTGACAAGGCTCAGGGAGGTCAGACGAGACCTCTGGCACAGACTTGACGACGGGTAGGACTTCTGGAGTCGTCGTCAAGATCTCTGGAGCGTAGCTTGCGGCCCAGATGCTGAGAATGGCGGTTGCCATCACACTGGCAGACATGATGTGACAAAGCTCTAGGCGGTCAAACGAAACGCGACTTGACTCTGGGCGCTCAGACGAGACGCGACTGGACTCTGGGCCGTCGGGCAGGGCGTGACTTGACTCTGAAACAACAGCAATACCTTGACTTGGCTCAGTGAGTGCTGCTGTGACTTGACCAGATTCGTGAAGATCAGTAGTGAACTGACTTGACTCTTGGAGATCAGCGGTGACTTGATTTGATACGTGAAGACCAGCGGTGGCTTGAACTGGCTTGTGAAGATCATTGACTTTACTTGACTCAGGAACCACGGCTGTGACTTTGCTTGACTCGGGAGCCACAGCTGTGACCTTGCTTGGCTTGGTTTGAACGGCTGTGACGTGACTTGACTTGGTAGGAACAGCTGGAACATGACTTGACTTAGTAGAAACAGCAGCTGGTGCAGGTTCAGAAGAGGCAGACATGACCTTGACCGGTTGTGGCCTGGCTGACGCGGCGTTAGCAGGCGCTGGCTGGGCTGATGTGGCGTTAGCAGGCGCTGGCTGGGCTGACGTGGCGTTAGCAGGCGCTGGCTGGGCTGACGTGGCGTTAGTGGTAGTCCTTGAGTCAAGCACTGGCGTGGCGGCCCTCTTGAGCAGTGCAGACTCGGGCTCAGGGATGATGGCGGAAGCTTGACTGGACTTGGCAGCTTGACTGGACTTGGAAGCTTGACTGGACTTGGAAGCTTGAGCTGTAGCCTGACTTGACTCTGGAGCAACAGCAGCAGCTTGACTTGGCTCATGAGGATCTGCTGTAGCCTGGCTTGACTCAGGAACAACAGATGTAGCGTGACTTGACTCAGGAACAACAGCTGTAGCGTGACTTAACTCAGGAACAACATGGCTTGACTCAGGAACAACAGCTGTAGCGTAACTTGGCTCGTGGGGAACAACTGTGACTTGGCTCGACTCGTGGAGAACGGCAGCTGTGTCTTGACTTGAGCCAGGGGTAGCCGCCACGACATGGAGCGCCACTTTAGCTGCCCAAACTGTCATTAGGGGTGTATCCAGCACGTGGGCCATCATGACCACAGGTGGCATCCGGGTGTTGACCACAGGTTCTGGAATGGCGTCCACATTGTGGAGTGGCTTGGAGACGGCAGCCATCTTATGCAGTTGCTTGGAGACGGCGGCCATCTTGTGCAGTGGCTCTGGAAAGATGGCAGTAATTTGACTTGCGACAGGGGCAAAGGCTCTGACTTGGCTTGACACAGGAAACGCAGTTTTAACTTGACTTGCCTTAGGAAGAGATGCTCCAGCTTGGTTCGACACAGGAACAGCAGCTGTGGCTTGACTTGACTTGGAAACTTGACTTGACGCAGGAAACACTGCTGCAACTTGACTTGACTTGGAAACTTGACTTGACTCGGGAAACGCAGCTGCAACTTGGCTTGATTTGGAAACTTGACTTGACTCAGGAAATGCCGCTGCAACTTTAAATGGCTCTGATATGGCAGCTGTGACGTGACGGAGCTCTGTGTTCGCCACCATCTTGTGAACGGGCTCCGCCGTCGCCGCCATTTTGTGAGCGCACGCCGGCGCCGCCGCCATCCTGCTCTGCCCCGGAGGACTGCTCCACCTCCAGTTCCGCCCTGGAGGAGTCCTGCGCCTCCTGCAAACCCTGCAAACGGGCACCGCAGTCGCCGCCGTTTTGTGCATGGGCTCTGCTGTCGCTGCTGTATCCTGAACGCGCTCCGACGCGGCCGCCATCTTGTGAACGGGCGCCGCTGCCACCGCGATTAGGGAATGGCGCTCCTGCACGGCCGCCATTTCACGAGCGATCCAGGTGGCAAACGTGTTTGTGGGATCGTGCTCCGGCATGACCGCCAATCTGCGGGTGGGATGCGCGGATGCCATTACCGCGTTGTTGCGTTCCCTCTCTGCGACCCCCACGGTGCACGGCGAACCCACACACGACAACGCAAAGTTCATAAATGCCTCAAGCGAAGAGCGCGGACCCTCGCGTCTAAGCCTTGCTCTTAACGGCTCGTTCACACCGTCACAGAACACCTCAATTTGAATACAGTCCGGGAGGGTGGAATAATTTGAGATGGAGAGAAACTCACGGGTGTACTGTTCCAGTGTGCCAGATCTCTGTTTGATCCTACATAAAATCCTGTCTGTGTCCATATCTTCTGAATGTCCGGGTGGAAAGTTGCTGGATCCTGTTGTGGCCGAGTATTCTGTCACGGGGAGAACGAGACGAGAGACGAGCGGATCCATTTGCAAACCTTTATTAGGGCTAGACAGACACATAGAAAAGCAGGCAGGGTCGAGACAGGAGCAGACAGGTGCATAAGGGCTAGGCAGAGAGTAATCCATAATCCGGGCGTGGGTCGAACAGCGGCGAACGTTATCCAGGGGGCGAGGCAGGAGAATGGTCAGGCAGGCGAAAGTACCGAAAGACAGATTAAACAAAACAACAAGGCAAAACCAGGAAACAAGACACGGGGAAACACTTTGTATGAACGATAGATACAATTCAATACTCGGCGAGGGGTGACAGGAAGACCAGGGTATTTATACTGTCCGTGATTGGTGCAAATGGTAAGAGCAGTGGCTGATGGGAAATGGAGTCCGGGGTGTGGTGCAATAGTCAATGTGTGAGAACGAGGTGAGAGCGACGTCTGGTGGTGAGCGGAGAACAGGACACCGACCAGATCTGTGACATCAGCAACTAAATGTAACGGAGGGATGAGGCAGACAGAGAATCCACTTGCATGCAGAACTTTAATTCAGAAAAGGCAAAAACTCAAAAAGACTCTAATAAACTTCACATAAGAGGCAGGAACATCCAGGGAACAATACAGAGAAACATGAAACAATGACTAAGGAAACAGGGAATAAACTCAGGAAGTGACAGTCAGAAACAACAGGGCAGAAAAACACTTTATTTAGACATAAGAGTCTAAGCACACATGACACTAATAAAGAGTCTGTCTGGTTAATAGATTAAGAATGCGTTAATTCTGTAACAAAATGTACTGTTAACTAATATCGTAAATTATTGTCAGTTTTCACAATGGGTCAAAGATATGCTTTTTAACAAAACTTCCTTCTCATGCCAACAATGATAACTTGTTTTTCAAGTGTCTTTAAACAGTTTTGTTCTTGTTTTTTTTTTTTTTTTTTTTTTTGTGGTTCTGTATTTCTTTGCTTCCAAATAAGCTACATGAACTGGGGCTTGAATTGTTTATTTTGCACGTCTTATTGAATTTTGAGTGAACAAACATTGTTGCCTTTTTACAATCACTTGCTGTATTAGGTCGCTTTGGATAAAAGTGACTTAAATAAATAAATGTAAATGTAACCAAAATAAAAAAATGAGACCTAAAATGAAGCAACAGTATAAATGTGTAAACATAATCTTATAATTGTGTCTGGGTATGAAAGCACCTTCAGTTCTCTGCTCATTTTGGTGATTTTGTTTGGTTATCAACTTGTGGTGTGGAGCAGAGTGTTCTAGTGTTATGCACGTCCTTATGAACTGTTATTTACATATATTCTGTATTAACCTTGTTGTGAATACTAATTATTTCTTTAATAAAGTGTAGGGGTGGTGATATTCATTGAATAAACACTCTGGAAAGTAAATGTATGAACTGGCATGTAGCCTCCTTATTTCTTAAGCTCTCAACATCAAGACAAGCTTAGTCTTCTCTATTACTTTGTTCTATCTTTTTACTCTTCTTTATCTGCTTGAAGTAGGGCTCAAGAAATGAATTAAATAATGCAGATATAATTCAAGATTGTACTTTTGTACTACAAAAGCAAAACATTTTTATGTAATATGCTTATTTTGGCTTAGTCTACTTTTTATGAATGAGTAATCCAATCATGTGCTGTTAGTGCATTTATAGTAGCCTAAGCAGAGTAACCTATAGGATTTGATTATTTTAAGTAATCATTTTCTACTGTATTTTTCATGAAAATCCAAATAAAACGTAATGATAGTACATACAAAAATCCACTAAAATGTTATGTAAAGCAATGGTAGCACACTTTTAAGCAATGGAATTATAAAACACTTCTGGTACTTTATCTGTCTACACTTAAAATCAATTTAAATGTTAGTGCTAATTAGTGTATTTATATTATATTATATTATATTATAATATAATTTATTATTATATTATAATAACTAACCCCTTGTTTACAGGGTTTGACATTAACACCTGCCAATCTGCCAAATGTGGGTTGATATCAGTAGTGGCCTGTAACACAATCCCTACCTCTAGCCACTTTGGCAGAATTTCTGCAGGTCCTTAAAAAGACCTCAATTTAGTTAACTTTTATCATTTTAATTATCTTTATTATAATTTTAGTCTTAAATTTGGGGATAGAAAAATAAGAATCATGATGTGGCTTAATGTAAAGATTAAACTTCAGAAGGGTCTTGTTCCAATAGACCCTAACCATTAGGCCACGGGGGCAGCTTAATGTTTAGGGAGTTGGGCTTGTAACTTAAAGGTTGTGGGTTCGAGTCCTAGGTCTGGCAGGGATTGAAAGTGGTGGGAGTGAATAACCAGCGCTCTCTCCACCCTCAATACCATGACTGAGGTGAGTCCCTTGGGCAAGGCACTGAACCCCCAACTGCTCCCCGGGCACCGCAGCGATAGCAATATGGCTGCCCACTGCTCCGGGTGTGTGTTCACGGTGTGTGTGTGCACTTGGATGGGTTAAATGCAAAGCACAAATTCCAAGTATGGGTCACCACACATCACACGTCACGTCCTTTCCTTCCTTTTTCCTTTCCTTTTTCCAAAAGTGCCACCTACTGGCAGAGAATGAATGTGCACTTTTAATAAGCCCATGCTGTTTTTGATTAGAACAATGTAAAAATAGACCCATATTTAAAGGGGTCATCGGATGCCCATTTTCCACAAGTTGATATGATTCTTTAGGGTCTTAGTGAAAAGTCTATAACATGCTTTGGTTAAAATTTCTCAGTGGTAGTGTAAAAAACACCTTTTTTTACCTTGCCAAAATCAGCTCCGCAAAAATCATCCTGTTCTGGTCGAGGTTGCTTTAAATGTTAATGAGCTCTGCTCGCCCCGCCCGTCTCTTCTCTCTGTGGAGTGACGAGTCTGTTTACTTTAGCCACGAAACTTGCTAACTAGTACGTTATTAGGAAAGGCAATTGCAGAGGTTCATAAAAAAAACCCTTATACTCACTTCTGCTGTAAGTGAAGCTGGATCACGAATGATTCGCACGAACGTAGACGCATTTATGTAGATCGAGAGGCGCATTCCCTTCACAAACAAACGTAATCTACTGCATCTTCAGCGACTCAGATGTCGGGAGTAAATGACGACCACTATGTTCATTATTACATCCAGCAACACAACACCTCAGTCGCTAAATCGGAGATATTCTTGTCTAACTTACATCCCTGCTCTGGCATCCAAACAACGGAGGTTGACTGTTACAGCTGATTTAAAGTGGGTCTGAGGTAAGACGCTCATGTCAATCAACTATCGTGGGAGCGGCCTCTGTTGGTGTGTTGCCACACGATTTGAAAAAGGGGATATTACCCACAGTGGCTGGTGAGCAAAAACAGTTAATGTCAAGCCCTGCTTGTTTACACTGGACATGTCTGTGGCGCATTACAGCTTCAACAAGGTTTTATATCATCCTCTATGCGCTACCAACTCACAACAGGAGCATTTCATAAGCAAAGCAAATGGATTTGCGAGACCATGTAATTCGCCTGTCAAACAATGTTTTTCTCTATTTTTTTGTTCTACCATGGTTAAGTTGGCTAAATTATTATGTTTTTTTCCTGTTTAATTGTGTTTTTTTATGATGTTTCTTGTTATGTCCTGCTTTGTTGTGCTGTAGCCTAAAAACTGTATTTTTCAAAAGTTAATACAGTTAAAAGTTCAATTATAAGTGCCGAGGATAAATGATTTGTAATTGTGTTTTAGTCTGCACAGGGTGTTTATTTTGTATTTGAACTGTGCAGCTTGAACATCTTTCAAAAATAGACTCGGCGCCTATCTTTAGCGAAGCAGCATGGAGAGCCATTTCCCATTTCTGGTAAACTTCAGAGACGCGTCCCGACATGGCTGTTATAAACAAAAGCATTGACTAGAATGGCTGTGATATGCCAGAGCCGTAACACCAGTGTGGGGAGTAGCTAGCTACAAGTAGCGACACTACTAATGTAATGTAACGTAACATTTTTCAGTAGCGTGACAGTAGCTAAGCTACTTTTAAAATAGTGTAGCTTTCTCAGTAGCTAACTACCTAGTAGCGGTGTAGCACGACCAAAAGCTACATTCTATTTTGAGTTCTGACAAGTCACGAGCCTTTCAATGCATTGAGACGGCAAATGTCTTCTTCTGACTAGATCACAAACTAAATTTGTCCGTTACCGCCATCGGTTGTGATAGCATGCATCTCGGCTCTTTACAGTCTGTCCACCGACAGTAGATCATTTGATGATTTCGCAAAGGATGTACAGGAGTGGATATTTCACATGAATCAACTGTAATTTATACAATACAAAGATTAAAATGAGGTTTACTTTGAAGACTTAAAGCATATACTGGAGGTGAATAATAGCCTTTTAAATTGATTAATTTTCCTGATTTATTGCACTCTATATGTCTATTTTACAATGATGACCCATCATAATATAATCTGTCCCCCACAGTTTTGAACACTAATCGAACAAAAAAAAAAAAAATCCTAGTCAACCTGAATTCACCCTACTCTTTTTGTTGTTTTAAACCCCAAATATTTTACTCATAACTTAATTATATTTTACTTATTAACTGTATTATAATTCTACATTAACAGTTATTTAGTTATTTGTAATGGTAATAATAATAATAAAAATAATAATAATAATAATTGAAAGTAGTTTCAATGTAGTTAGCTACTTTTTGATACTAACTTGTAGTGTAGCTAGCTACGTTTTCAGAAGGGAAGCTTGAATGTAGCTTAACTACTTTAGCTTAACCAGCTACAAGCTACTTCCAAATGTTTCAGAGTAGCTTCCCCAACACTGCGTAACGCACCGCAGACATGTATAGTGTAAAGCCTCAGCTACAGACAGCACGGATGCAGACTACTTGTATTTATACTACTTTATACTATTTTTTTTGTTTGTTTGTTTTATTTTTGTAACTGGTTGATTTAGTACTTGGATGATAAAGCCCTCAAGGTTAGCTATTTTTATTCAATGTGTTTTTATTTTGTTTGTCTTTATGCCAATGTAGGATGTTCTTCATAGATGTTAGTCTTAAATTGTAGTTTTGTTGTAAAATATCCAATAGTTTTGTCTTAAATATATTTTTCTTTTGCAAAATCATCATTAATTTGCTTGTTACGATGTGTGGAGTCAAATTATTGAAAGAATCAAAAGAAGATATTCACAGACATTAGTTAAAGAGACAATTTGTTTTATTTAATTGGGTTGCTAAAGCACATAATCAAAATTGAAACTATATTTCTCTCTACATTAGTGGAAAACAAGCAAATACATGAACGTTTGAAGTCTTCCTCAAATTTGAAACTTCTCATTAATTGGTACTCCAAGTTTGGGCATGTTCCAAATGTTCTGCTAAAGACTTCTCACTGCCTCTCCTTGTCAAACACCTTCTTCTTGGTGAGAAATGCGGCCGATTCAGCAATGCGTAAAATAAGGTTTACAAAAAGTTATCACTAGTTTATGCTCATAAAAAACAGGGAGATCTAGATCATCTAGAACACACCAGTACTGCTGGGATTTGCAACCATCATAAAATCCAAGATGGTGGCGCGGTCAGACGCAGCGGCTACTTCAGGTCCCAAAAACGGTGTTTTTATGTCTTTTAATGTCATCTGTTCGTCTCAAAATAGTGTCAGATTACCGCTAATTCATAAGGAAATCACTCCAAAATACATGTATGATCGGCAAAGCCTTTTGGAAATCGGCAATGCATACAAACACCAACTCGCACCAGCGACCACTGTGACAAAACAATGTTCATCGCTGGTGTTTATGTGTGTGAAGTGTCGGCCGTTCTATCTGCCGCAGGAGTTCACGGCCATTGTTATTGTTGCGGTTTACATCCCACCGTGTACAAACGCTAAGGACGTGAACTTTGCAACAAGGGGAAACAACACCCTGGACTTGGTTTACACAACAGAAAAAAAATGCGTACAAAGCTGAACCCGCCCCCACCTCGATTACTCAGACCACATCTCTGTTATGCTAATCCCAGCATACAGACCACTTCTCAAACTTACCAAACCGGTTCAAAAACAGATCACAGTATGGCCAGATGATGCCACCTCAATACTACAGGACTGCTTTCAGTGCACAGACTGGAACATGTTCAGAGAGGCGGCCACCTACAACAACCATACAGATCTGCATGAGTACACTGAAACTGTGACTGCTTGCATCAAAAAGTGCACTGATGATGTGACAGTCACCAAGACCATCACCACACGTGCAAACCAGAAGCTGTGGATGACAGCAGAGGTTCGTGGGCTGCTAAAGACCAGAGATGATGCATTCAGATCAGGAGACAAAGCAAGAGCCAATCTGTCCCGTGGCATCAAGCAACCAAAACGCTTGTAAAAAATAAATAAAAAATAAACAATCACTAAATAAAAAATAAACAAAAAATAAATAATCACTTCACTGACAGCTAAGACACACAGAGTCTGTGGCAAGCCATTCAGACCATCACCGATTACAAGCCCCTGCCACAGGCCTGCAATGACGACAAAACCCTCCCAGACGCACTCAATGAGTTCTATGCACGGTTTGATATGCAGAATGACACACCTGCACAAAAACTACCCACACCTCCCAACAACCAGGCACTCTGTCTGTCTCCAGCCGATGTAAGGAAGACTCTATCCAGGGTTAACCCACGCAAGGCTGCGGGTCCTGACAGCATACCTGGCCGTGTACTGAGGGACTGTGCTGCACAGCTGACGGATGTCCTAACAGACATCTTCAACACCTCGCTGAGCCAGGCAGTCGTCCCCACATGTCTCAAATCCACCTCCATAATTCCAGTACCAAAGAAGTCCCCTTTGTCCTGTTTGAATGACTACCATCCCATAGCACTGACTCTAATCATGATGAAGTGCTTTGAGAGGTTAGTTATGCACAATATCAAACCAGCCTCCCCAACACACTCGATCCGCTCCAGTTTGCATACCGTCCAAACCGCCCCACGGACGATGCCGTTTCCTCCACCCTCCACCTGGCTCTTACTCACTTAGAAAACAAAGACTCTTATGTTAGAATGCTGTTCATTGACTTCAGCTCAGCATTCAACACAATAATCCCACAACAGCTCATCAACAAACTAAACCTTCTGGGCCTTAACACCTCCCTTTGCAACTAGATCTTGGACTTTTTAACTGGAAGACCTCAGTCAGTCCGTGTCGGCCGCAACACCTCCAGCACTACCACACTGAGCACAGGTGCCCCACAGGGCTGTGTTCTCAGCCCGCTGCTCTTTACACTGCTGACCCACGACTGCACTGCCAAGTTCAGCTCCAACCACATCATCAAGTTTGCTGATGACACAATGGTGATAGGTCTCATCAGCAACAACAATGAAACATACTACAGAGAGGAAGTGACTCAGCTGGCTGAATGGTGTGGCGCTAACAACCTGTCCCTCAAAGTGAGCAAGACAAAAGAGGTTGTGATGGACTTCAGGAGGAACTCCGTTGACCACCCCCCACTGACCATCGACAGCTCAACTGTGGAGAGAGTCAGCAGCACCAAATTCCTGGGGGTGCACATCACGGAGGATCTCACCTGGACCACCAACACCATGTCACTCTCCAAGAAGGCATAACAGCGCCTACACTTTCTCCGCCGGCTGAAAAGGGCAAGTCTCCCTCCACCCATCCTCACCACATTCTACAGGGGAACCATTGAGAGTGTGCTGACCAGCTGCATCACTGTCTGGTACGGGAACTGCAGTGCTGCTGACCGCAAGACCCTACAACGGACAGTGAACACAGCTGCAAAGATGATCGGTACCCCTCTTTTCTGTCTATATGCAGCAGACACTTTCTTATTAACACTCCACGTTACAAGGACCTAATAAGGACTTAACAAATGTTTAACTGTCAATGCACCACAAATCATATTGCACTATTTGCTTCTTAACGTTTAAATACCTCTTTGTCAGTCGATAAATATATATATATTATATTCACTGAAGCAGCATTGACTGTAACAGCTGATACTCATGGACCACAGGAGAATGAACACCATAAATATCACAACATCAAAATATCAAAACATTTCAAATTAGGTTTTGTGTTTGATAGCATGCACTGGTGGACAACATTATGGTGAGAATGACATTTTATATATTTATGTGAAAAATTACAGAAATCACCACCTTGCAACTGCTAATTTGATAGTCATTTATGTGACGTCCTTATCACATAGAGACAAACGGGATGATGTTCAGTTTTTGCAAATTGCTGAAATCTGGCATCTTTATAGGAGACGACCTCTAAAAAATGATGGGATCAATACTGAATGCAGTTTTAACAGATTGTTGAGGAGTGTTCAAATGATTGGCAAAAGTTTGAAAATCCGTAATGAGTGAGTCAAAACCCCTCAATGTCATTCAGGATTCTGTAAAAGAACAATGATTTTACCAGTTCGCTGTTTAATTTTTTGTCAAGGGTGTTTGATCTTCTTTGCATGTTCACTTTTTTGTGTCGATACTTCTGCAGCGATGTAGGATGATTTTGAAATGATTTTTGAAGTTGAGGGAGAAAATATGATCGGAGTTTTTCGACATACACTAACTGTCTTGAGTCAGAATACACAGAGTTCAATGAGAGTAAGTCAAGACGAGCATTTGAAAAGTATTTAAATAGTATTCTTTTAATGAAAATAACCGATCGTTTTGCTAGATAAGACCCTTCTTCCTCGGCTGGGATCAACCGCATTTGTGATCGTTTGAAGCTGCATTTAAACTGCATTTTGGAAGTTCAAAATCGGGGCACCATATCAGTCCACTATACACTGTAAAAAATAAAAAACACATTTTGTTGAGTCAGCTTAAAATAATTTGTTACCCTGCTGCCTTAAGATTTTAAGTTGATTCAACTCAAATATCTAAGTTGTCACTTTGTATAATTTAACATTTCAAGTTGAAAAAACTTTTTTTGAGTTGACTGAACTTAAAATTTTAAGGCAGCCAGGTTACAAATTATTTTAAGTTGACTCAACAAATTGCTTTTTACAGTGTATATGGAGAAAAATACTGAAATATTTTCCTCAAAAAACATAATTTCTTTACGACTGAAGAAAGAAAGACATCTTGGATGATAAGGCGGTGAGTACATTATATGTGAATCTTTGTTTTGGAAGTGGACTTCTCCTTTAATGAAGTCGTATGTGTCTGTAAGGTAAAGCCTTGGGAAAAGGGATTAATATAGTGCTCAATAAATTCAGCTATGAAATAAGTTTCACTCTTCATTTTAAAGGGTTTACACTAGGTCTCGGGTTTTTGTGTATTTTAGGGAGTAAATAGAAATGACGGGGTCTGGGGGAGCCTCTCCCCATCAAGTATCCCTTTTGTTCACTATTAATGATTCCTAAACGCATCACTTTATCTTTTATTTGTTTAACTTCAATCATAGATTCTAGATATATGGGTTTGATTTACAATGGCATGTATGTTGGAGCTCTCTCTCACCCTCCCAAACATACTGCCCTCTGCCCAGTCAATTCACATGTTTAAAAGCATACTGTTCGGCCATACTGGTTTGTTTAACTAGTTTTAGAAACCTGCTCTGTGGTGTGAGATGACAAACATGAAAGTAGCGCCTGCACCTGCAGATACCCAGATGAGAGGTTTATTATGGCAGTTTTACCGGTTGTTATCAGAGAATCACAAACCACTGGATGGTGCGACTGAACAGTCAGAATCAAGTATGCCAGAGATCCGGGTAATACATGAATAATAACACATGAATTTATTTTATAATTAATTAGAAACATCAAATAAACATGTACTTATAATGTATCAGAGCCATAGGCCAGGTTAGACAAATAAGTTGTGAAGTAAAATGTATAATTTCCTGTTCAATGATGATTACAGAGTCATGGCAGATACAGAGTTCACGAGATGCAACATTCGTCTGGAGAGTGCGTCATCATCATCAGAGCCATTTCTTGTCTCCTGATGGAGTTTTCTAAAATCATTAAAAGACAGAGAAGAGATTCAAACTATGACATATTTAAGGGCTCCATTTTAATGTAAAACCTGTCACACACTGGACAAGAAGCTCCACATAGAGTTCAAGACAACAGCCCAAAAGAGTAAATCGAATAACTGTAGAGACGAGTGTTTAGTTCAAAAAAACTAAAGTTTATAATTTCATGTTCAATGATGATTACAGAGTCATGACATTTCATGAAATGCAACATTTACCTCTAGAGCGCATTGCCATCATCTGTTCTCTGTGATTCTGCATCATCAGAGCCATTTCTTCTTCATGTCTCCTCTTGGTATTTTCTAAAATCAATGCAAACTCTTTAGCTCTGTTATTTTCGGCTTCAGCAGTCCGTCTCTTGAACTTTCTCATCTCCTGCTTCATCCTGTCTGCCTTCTCTTTAAACACCTTCTCCATCAGATCAGCCTGCTCCCTCAGTTTACTGTCCATGGCACGCTCAGCCTCCTCTCTCTGAAGCCTCATCTCCTCATCCATCTTCTCCTTCATCTGTCTCATCCTCTCTTCATTACTCTGTCTCTCTGCTTCCATCTTCTCTTCTAGCTGTCGCTGCTTCTCCTTATTAGCTTCAATTTCCCTCTTCAGGAGGGCTGCTTTCTCCTTTTCCTCTGAAAGAAAACAGACACTTCAAAGACAGAGAAGAGACTGAAACCATGATATATTTAAGGGCTATATTTTACTGTAAAACTGGTCACACACTGGACAAGAAGCTCCATGCAGAAAGCAAGACAGCAGTCCAAAAGTGTAAATCGAATCACTATATCGACAAATGTTGAGTTCAGGAACGGGGCCAGTGATTTTGAAGTTTGGTGTATGGAAATATTTCCAAAATGCAAATGAAAGTAATAGAAAGGTTAATGTAATTTCATTATATGTGCCATATACAGTCTCAGGTCCCACAAAGCGTTTTTGTGTATTTCAACACTTTTGAACAATGACTATGATTTTGAGATCCATCTTTTCACACTGAGGACAACTGAGGGACTCATATGCAGCTATTACAAAAGGTTCAAACACTCACTGATGCTCCAGAAGGAAAAAATTATGTATTAAGAGCTGGGGGGTGTAAACTTTTGAACAGAATGAAGATAGAAATTATTTCTTTTTATTTTTTTTTTTATGTAGCACTGCCCTTCAGAAGCTACAGAAAATGTTTACATGTTTCTCAGAAGACAAAATAAGTTAAATCTCCCCCAATTTCGCCTTCTCTAATAGTTGCATATGAGTCCGTCAGTTGTCCTACCATATAAAAGTGAAAAAAACAAAACATAGTCAGTAATGGGGAAGAGTTGTGGCATGAATGACAGAAAAACTTGTCAGTGGTGGGGAAAAATTAACAATACTTTCTTCCGTTTTCAACTGGGATATTTTACTAGAAGAGTTTTTCGTCTAAAATGCACTCTTTAAATAATAATAATAATAAATAGAGCCTAAAGAGCTACTAGTATTGCTCTTGCCTGTGTCTCTATCTTTCTCTATCTGTCATAATCTTTCATTATGCAGAAACACTCTCACATGTACTCAAACTTTTAAGCACCATTTTTCACAAGTAAACTAGGAAGAATTTAAAAACAGGGAAACTGGGATTTTATTAAAACTCTTTTTTATTAAATTTTTTTTTTACTTAAAACGCTCACCTTTAATCTTTTTCTCCTTCTCAGTCAGTTTCTTGTCAACCTGCAGAATGGCTTCAGAATCCACAGACTTCTGCTTTAGGAACTCCTTCAGAACCTCTTTAGCCTATTGATGTGCACACATTCAGAAAAAATGAAGAATTACGACAAAGACGATGATGATACAAGTCATCACGTCTTGTGATGTTATCTAATATGAGCATAACCTTGACTTGTTTTTTGGCCTGGCTGTTATATTTCTTCTCAATGTCCTCCAGATCTTTGCAGAAGAGGTCATAGCCACCAGGTTTGGCATAGAAGCCTTGTTTGAGTTTTTTCATCATTGGTGCAGAGAGGGATGACAGGATTTTCTCACATTGTTTCTTAGAAGCTTGTTCGTTTTGGCACACATATCCATCAAAGAGTTTAACTGTTTGTTCCTAAAAAAAAAAAAAACACGTAGCATTGCAGTAACAGTTCCTTTTCGAATAGGAACTTGCACTGCATCCCCTGGAGGACACTGTGGACCCCGGCACGACAGGGTGTCTCAAGCACGAGTCTAAACGTGACAATAAACTTGACATTGGCTGGAGATAGCCTATTACACCACTTTTGGTGTATAAAAGCATCATCCTATTCTTGTCTTAAGGTGACCATTTGATTAAGGCAAGTAGGAGACTGAAATCAGGCTTGCAGGTGGACCTCGGTGAGGAATTTGCGAATGGTATCCATTTCTCTGATGCTTTCTCGGATGCTAATGACGTGTTATCTCTCTAAATCTGATCCGGCAGTGAGTGTACTCATGGCTTTGAGCCAAAATAAGCAGAATGAGGCTGTTGAGACCCAAGACGCATCTAAGCCAAGGATTCTCGGCTCTGGCCCGTGAGATCCATTTTCTTGCAGAGTTCGGCTCCAACCCTAATCAAACACACCTGAACAAGATAATCAAAGTCTTTAGGATCACTACAAAGGTACAGACAGGTGAGTTTGATCAAGACTGGTGCTAAACTCTGCAGGAAAATGGATCTCGAGGGCCAGAGTTGAGAACCTCCGATCTAAATGATCACAGCCCGCCTGCTCCATGTATGATGAGTTTCTGGAGGTTACATGAAGTAAACAGCTACTGCGATCTGCCGAGAAATAGTGGCCACAGAAATGAAATTCTGGGTGAACCAGGCCAACATTGGGGTTAGAGAGAAAAACAGCTCGTTGTGTTGGTTTCGCCTTCAAAATATTTTGGCACTTCCATTTAGGCAGTGGTTGAGACGACCCTTATCCGGTCTTCGGGGTCTTTTTGACCCGCAAATGACTTTTGCTAAAATCTAAAAAAATGTTCTCTTTGTCCAAATGGCATAAGACTTTGTACAACGGTCAGCACTTTCTAGATCTACAAATAAAAAAAAATTGGAATTATATCTTAAAAAAAAAAGTCACATTCATGGTCTTTGGGGTCTCCAGAGACCCTACTTAGAAAAGGGACCAAATTCATCCTCAAAATTAGAAACAACGCAGAACATATATAGACAGAAATGAAGTGGCACACAACGAGCTGTCTTTCATTTGCAGGTGTAAGTGGCTACGCAATATTACAAGCACAGACAAACACACACATTTAGTTCATCTGCTGTTCTCTGTACTGTACTCTGCACTGAATTCATACGTGCTGTTGTCTGGCATATGTCCAGAACGACACTGAGGGAAAACCTTCAAGAGAAGGCTCTTTCTGGAGGAGCTTGGAACAGCTCTGCTGGCTCCCCTTATGGTGAATCAACATTTTGTTGGTTTGATTCTAATCATAAAGTAACATTATTGACAAACCGATTTTTTTCAGTACAAAAAATAATAAACTTTGACAAAAAGTAATTTTTATTGTAATAATTGTGATTTCATAATATGTAGATATCAATCCAACTGAAAAAAACTTGTACAAAGATATCTTTCAGTTGGTCAAATAGCAAATAGTAAATAGTGGAGCTCTGCAGCCATCTACTGGTAAAAGTGATCATTTTTTTATTTTGTTGCGTGGGGTCTCTAGAGACCCCAAAGACCATGAGTGTACATCCCAAAATTAAGACCGGATAAGGGTTAAGAAGGTGAAGGCACACTTTATGACCTTTAAGATCTATATACCGCATGCTTCCTCTCACTTTAGAGAATTGCCATGCCGAGGCCTCTTCTCTGTTAAGAATTATGCCAAGTTGCTAGGCTTTCTTTGAGACTCTTTTGCTACTACCTCCACTCACAAGATGCTCTGTCTGGATAGCAATATCAGCCTTAGTAGGCTGTCCTGAGTGTGGGATGTAGTTAGTCCTCCTCTCGGTTCAGGGAGTTATGATGAGGCCCTTTATTTGAGCCTCATTAGTATGTCTTATTTGGAGCGTTGCTACACCTCTCACTGTAAGGAGTCGTCCTTCTGAGGCCTCCACTCCCTAATCTCCTCCTGACTAGTAAATCAAGTTACTAGGCTCTAGGTGAGCTTCCTTCATTACCGCTTTAAAAAAGAGCATTGCTAATCCTCCTCTCACTACAGATAGTCACCCTGCTGAGCCCTCCTGTCTCTGAGCTCTGCATAGAGAGCAGTTCCAAGTTATTTGGCTCTCAGAGCCTTCTTGAAAGCTGTTTAGAGGGTAGAACACAGTTAGACCTCCTCTCATTTTTGAGAAGTTGTCTCAAAAGTTGTCATGTGGGCTGAGCTTCTTTTCTGACTCTGCTCTACAGAGGGAAGAAGGATTCTAACCAGGCCTTTCTTTAATAGGGTATGTGGCTCAGGCTTTGGCTGTAGGGAATGAAGTCACAACAGCCGCTAGTGTGTACCTTAGGGATGGGAACTCTTTAGGGTCTTTGTGCTTTATTGTCAGCCAATAAAGCACTCATCCCTTTAGCATGGTGAGTGGGCATTTGTTCCTCATAGTGTCCTCTAGAGAATGCAGTGCAAGTTCCCATTTGAAAGGGAATGTCTCGGGTTATGCATGTAAGCATGGTTAACTTAAAAGTGGGGAACAGGACTCTGTGTTCCCTTGCCATGCTTAGGTATTCCTGTGCACACATTCTTCAGACAATAAATGGGTGATGTGTTTTACAGGTGCCTTTTTATACTCACTTTTGCACCAGTAGTGACATTGTAAACTGTTGCTCTAGCCATTCCCATAGCAATTTTCTAAAGGGATGCAGTGTCTTGTTCCCCTTCTCAGGAAACCATGGTCACATGCATAACCTGAGTTGTTCTTTATTTTATAATGAATCAGAGAACATTTCAGCTATCTGTAACATCTCTGTATACCATTGTGCCAAATGAGAGGGCACTAAAATATTTGCACTGATTACTGATTTGTTCAGAACAAAAAATATTTCAGCTGGTTGCCCAGTGTTACTGAGTCAACCGTTCACCATCATCCAAAATGAACTGACACTGCCTACCTCTAGAGATTTCAGGTACTTCCCATCAATGTCCTTGAAGGAACGCTTCATGAAGGCTTGTGTTGCTGTGCTGCTGAGGTGTTGGTGTTTTGAGGACACATCCTTCAGTTCCAGAGGGAAGGAGACCTTCAGCTTCTCCATTCCACTTTGGTAAACCTGAAGACCCACCTTCACTGCAGCCTCATTCTCAATCACTGCCATAGCAATCACAGCGTTCTCCAGACATGGCACAGAACCACTGGAGATGGTGTCCACATACGTTGTTGCCAGATGACCCAGAACTTCAGTGAAAGAAAGAAAACCAATGCAGAGATAACATGCTACTGATAAGCACATGGTATTCTGTATGAACATACACATTTTCTTTCGACTCACCTCTTCCAGTGACCGTGTATTCATCTTTCAGCCTTTTCACACTGCTGTCATGAAAGACAAACTTGCAGAAATGATCTGTGACCTTCAGGAACTCAGAGGAAATGGCAGCAACATCCAAGCTTTCCAGGCAAGACATCTTTTCTGGGGCTGTTGGAAAGGGGAAAGTGAAGCACTTCCTGGAAGGGAAAAAGTTTTGGATGCACTCCCTGGGACCGTTGTAATCCTTCACACATCTTGAATGGCCTAGAAAAGATGAGCACATTCTGTAGCTGCTCTCAATTCTGGAGAAGAGCATGTCTATTCTAGGAGTGTAGCTGGTTGAGCTGCCGGACATAAAATGCTGAGACACCGAAAATAGCAAGCTTGAATACCAAACAATTCAGCACAATAAACTATAAATATTACCTAAAATTCTGAATTTTTAAATAGTAATACAAAAGATCTGTGATAGTAATTGGGAGGATTCTTAATAATAACCTTTTGCAGTATTTTTAAATTACCATGTTTCAGCTTCAGAGCAAAATCTAGGTACTCATCCTCTGTTACATCTTTGTCATCGATCTTTAGCTCCAGTGTGAAGTCCCTCACAGCCCAGATGAAACTAGGAAAGAACTTCACAAAATTGCTTGAATCGTCTGCATCCTCATCTGATGATTTGACTTTGATGCACTCTGTTAGTTCAGTCACATATCTGACCACTTGTTCAGGCATGAACACAAAAAGACAACAACTCATGATGCACAGTCAAAACAAATGGCATTCTATGAGGTACTAAGCAACAGTGTGACTAAATTTACCCTTGTATTTGTATAATTCCAATTTAGAACATCAACACTGCAGTTCTGGAGTAAAATAATAGAGTTCATTACCCAAAGAGTTTTTTTATAATTATTTTAAAAACAGAGCTGTTCACACAGGGCAAATGTGTGTCGTGTTTGCAGTCACAAAGAAACATGAATGGGCCATTTGCAGCATGCCGTTTCATTTTACGAGACCAAGCAAAGCATGTTTCTTTGAAATCACTGAAATTATGAAATAATAACAAAAACAGTAAAGTGATGTTTAAATGGCAAAATTTTAATGCTTTAATTTATTTTTTATAAAATGTAAATGTGTTGTAAAAGATATAAATCCAAAATCAACAATAAATGCATTTTAATTAAGTTCTAAATATTCTATGTATTTAAAAAGAATAATTAAGTATAAGATGAAACGTTCAGATAATTGAAATGTTCAATTATCTGAATTCAATTAAAGTTCAATTAAAAAAGTTTGCAATTGCTTTTGTAGAAGTTTAGAATTCAGTTCCTCCTAAAAGCTAAATAATGTGTTTATAGTTGGGTTTTGCGATATGTGAGGAGGCATAGCGGCATTTACTTTTGTGTTCTTAATTTGCATCAAGTTGATTTGAAAATGTGTAATTTATTGCAACTTACAAGTTGTTTTTACAACTTAGGATGGTGTTTGGACGAATACTGAAATGTTTTGTTGTTTCTATTTATGCAGTCCGACGGTTTTTAATTAATAATTTGTTTGAACATTCTATTTATGTGTCTATAAATGGTTAGAAGGATACTGTAGATCCATTATAGCCTTGTTATCAATCGTCCCTCGACTGTTGTAGACCAGAGTACTGCTGAGTAACACAGCCAGACAGAAGATGTTGGTGTCATGCTTTGGGTCTCCCTGTGATGAAGAACGATTTTGTTTTAAATATAAGCATCACCCGGTAACTTTTCCATTTAGCCAGTAAGTGTTCTAAGCAGGACTTTTATTCAGAAGCTGCTATGCTCCATCTTCATTCATTTACCCATTTTAATTGTTTGTGCATTTGTAGCTTTCATGAAACGCTTGTACTCTGTGGTTTGGCAATCTGCGCAATCTGAAGACAGACAGGAGGAGTTTTGCCTTGATTTTAATTTCCGGTCAATTTCAGATATAGAAGCACCTTAATTTTGTCTTTCAGCTATGAAACTGCACAATGGAACACTCATTACACTGCAGTTTTTAATATACATATGGTTATCTCTGCACTGAAAGTGACAGTATTCTTAAACTCATGAAACTGCTTGTGATGCTAGTTGTGTTTTCTTGTCACATCACCTTATCCACGTCTCCGAGTCCCTCTGTGTCCAGCAGCACTAGAGTGGTTCCTGCTTCAGTGGGATGAGGCACACACCACATCCAGATGCCTTTCGTCTTGGACTCAATTGTGCTGCCCAGCGCAAACCCTGATAATGACAATGACTTTTGTGCATTTAATGTCATTCACTTGAACTGCATGAGGTTTGCTATGAGCGCTAACCTGTTTGTTTCCCAGCGAGACGGTTCATCAGGTAGGACTTCCCGGTCCGGTAGAGTCCCACCACGGCCACCACCACCACCGGCTGCTGGATCTGCTGCAGGATCTGCAGTGCTGACTGCTGCACACACAGCTTCCCATCTGAGTCCGTGTCAATGAAGCACACTGGTTTATCCATGGTCACTGGAGGCCCAACAGAACAGATACACACATTTTAAAGCCTATAGAAACTGAGTTAGTCACAAACTGTATGTAACCTGCAGAGGTGTGCATCTGTGTATCTGTACGTGTGCCGTGGAATTTGATAGCACACGTACATCTCGGAGACGTCTATTTGACGTCTGCATTTACATCGGAAAGACGTAGTTTGCTCATCTGCAATACGTCTACTGGACGTTTTCTATCAGATGTCAAATAGACGTCTATTAGATGTCTTTAAGATGTTTATGATTTAGAATGTATGTAAAACTGACATCTTACAGGCGTCTGCCAGACGTTTGTAGACAGCAGATGCTTTCCAGATCAAGTGATCTTTAACAGACATCTTGCAGATGTACGTGTTTCATCTGGGAAGAGTTTTCAAATAATTTCAAGAAATAAATAGTGTAAAATAATTTAGTAAAATAGTTAAAGGGAAGCATAAATGACTATTAAAATTACTTTTTTTACTTATTATGCATGGCTATAAAGGCTTGGTGTTGTTATGTGAATAAAAGTCTAATCTTTTAGAAATGTAAAAGCACCTAATTTTGTGACTTGGCTCGAAAAGCATAATAAAGTTGAAAAGAAAACATTACCATTTTTGCATCTGTTAATCGGGTACTTCATTCTTCTACTACTACAAATCTTTTCCATTTTGCGAATATGAGCCTACCTGAAAGTGATGCAGACGCTTCATCTTGAGCCTTTCTTTTCTTTGGCTTCTCATTGCTGGATTGGCGTTGTCTCTTCACAGGAATAGTGTTTGATTGGCATCCATCATTTACGCGGGGGGAAACAGGCGCACGGCGACGCATCTTGCGATCCTCTTGTATAATATATCTACTTTTTAAATTACATCACAAACATTTATATTTTCTGTGTTATATATTTTAATTTGGTGTAAATGGAGTGAATGTCCCTTTTCTCACCTTACAGTAGCTCGATCTGAGTTCTGTGTTGTGTGCTCATGATGATCTGACCATATATTATACACATCTTTATGTTCAGCCCTTTAATGCTGATTGGTCAGAGTGAATCAGGGGATTGTCTCTGTTCTCTCACTCTCTCTCTGCTTATTTGCTCTGGTCACTCACACTTCCTCCATTTGTCCAGATTAAAACATGGTTTCACTTTCAAAATCAGCAGCTACATACTAGAAACCATGTGACTGCAGATAAAGGGTTTTCTTCTTTGTAGCACACATGTGATTATTTGGTGCTGTTCACAAGACAAAGGTCAAGAGTTCAGTGTCAGGAATTGTTTTTATTAATGAATGAAATGTGTTTGGATTAAAGTCAGTGTCCCTTTGGAAAAGTTAAATCATTAGCTAAATGAGGAAATGACTATTAAATTACAACATGAAAGCTTTAATGGAAATAACAAAACCTTCAACATATACTGTTTAACTCCTCGTGTCTTAAACACACACATGGACAGAGTTTGGATAGTGAAGTCTGTGAATCGACAGAAATGCTGCTCTGACACACTGAACTAAATGATCCCCGCAGAAATAAACATTGTATGCTTTAACTCATGACGGAACCTTTTGATGTGTTTAATGACTAAAAGAAGCTGAAAGAAGAGTTAAGGGTCTCTGTGTCTCATTCTCTGTCTGGTTTTTGTCTGTCTGCAAAAAAAGAAAAAATAATTCTTCCTTAGTATTTTTGTCTTGTTTTCTAGTATAAATATCTAAAAATTCTTTAACCAGGATGTGTTTACTTGACAAGTAAGATAAGATAAGATATTATAAATAAAACAAGGTATTATGTCTTGTTTCCGGAAAAAATTATCCAAATTTTGTTAGGTTTTGCATAAAACAAGATAAATTAAAAATAAGAAAAATAATCTTAATTCAAAGGCTAAAGAGATTATATTTCTTTCCCCACTGGGAGATATTTTGCTTGTTTTTATTTCTATCTATATTACGGTTTCATTTTTTGTTGTGTGTTGTGTTGTCTTCACAGCTTTAAAATCTGCTCATGACCATCTTAAAGGTGCAGTATGTGAGATTGACAGCTAGCGGCTGAAATAGGTACTGCAGTCCAAATTCAGAATATTGGAGAGAGCCGTTTCTCTCGCTTCCTCCTACTCAGACTCGACGCTCAAGCGGGTTTGCCAGATTGAGGACACGCGATGAGCCTTGCACTGTAATTTGATGAGTTGATTTACTGTGTTTTAATGTTCCTCTGTTCATAGAGCATTGTGCAGTATGTAATATTTCCAGCTAGCGGTTGAAATGGGTACTGCAATTCCGTCCCGGAATCTGCCTAAACACACATTTTAAAGTTGAATAACTGGCTCTAGCATTATTTTTCGGAGAAACAGCTACGTAAACATAACATGTTTCATATATCTACAAACATATTATGTTATTTTTTGGCTTAAGAAGAGTCAAAAACTTACATATAGCACCTTACCAGCTAAAACGAGCACAAACCAGCAGCCACGCTTCAAAACATAACTAAGCAGCATATGCTGTGCATATAACAGTATATGCATGCAAACTGCAGCCAAGTGTTTCTCTGAAAAATAATGCTAGAGCCAGTAATTCTACTCTAAAATGTGCGTTTGGGCAGATTCTGGGACGGAATTGCAGTACCCATTTCAACCGCTAGCTGGCAATATTACATACTGCACAATGCTCTATGAACAGAGGAACATTAAAACACAGTAAATCAACTCATCAAATTACATTGCAAGACTCGTCGCGTGTCCTCAATCTGGCAAACCCGCTTGAGCGTCGAGTCTGAGTAGGAGGAAGCGAGAGAAACGGCTCTCTCCAATATTCTGAATTTGGACTGCAGTACCTGTTTCAGCCGCTAGCTGTCAATCTCACATACTGCACCTTTAAGATGGTCATGAGCAGATTTTAAAGCTGTGAAGACAACACAACACAACACAACACAAAATGAAACCGTAATATAGATAGAAATAAGTGCATGTATAATTAGCATAATATGAAAGAATAAATAATATATGTGAATACAGAAGACAAACCAATTCTTGTTTTCTGCTTAAAAAAAGCAAAATATCTCCCAGTGGGGAAAGAAATATAATCTTTTTAGCCTTTGAATTAAGATTATTTTTCTTACCCCTTTGACAGATAATTTATATTGTTTTATGCAAAACCTAACAAAATTTGGATAATTTTTTCAGGAAACAAGACATAATATCTTATTTTATTTATAATAAATTACCTTACCTTACTTGTCAAGTAAACACATCCTGGTTAAAGAATTTTTAGATATTTATTCTAGAAAAAGACAAAAATACTAAGGAAGACAGACAAAAACCAGACAGAGAATGAGACACAGAGACCCTTAACTCTTCTTTCAGCTTCTTTTAATCATTAAACACATCAAAAGGTTCCGTCATGAGTTAAAGCATACAATGTTTATTTCTGCGGGGATCATTTAGTTCAGTGTGTCGGAGCAGCATTTCTGTCGATTCACAGACTTCACTATCCAAACTCTGTCCACGTGTGTGTTTAAGACACGAGGAGTTAAACAGTATATGTTGAAGGTTTTGTTATTTCCATTAAAGCTTTCATGCTGTAATTTAATAGTCATTTCCTCATTTAACTAATGATTTCACTTTCCCAAAGGGACACTGACTTTAATCCAAACACATTTCATTCATTAATAAAAACAATTCCTGACACTGAACTCTTGACCTTTGTCTTGTGAACAGCACCAAATAATCACATGTGTGCTACAAAGAAGAAAACCCTTTATCTGCAGTCACATGGTTTCTAGTATGTAGCTGCTGATTTTGAAAATGAAACCATGTTTTAATCTGGACAAATGGAGGAAATGTGAGTGACCAGAGCAAATAAGCAGAGAGAGAGTGAGAGAACAGAGACAATCCCCTGATTCACTCTGACCAATCAGCATTAAAGGGCTGAACATACAGATGTGTATAATATATGGTCAGATCATCATGAGCACACAACACAGAACTCAGATCGAGCTACTGTAAGGTAAGGAAAAGGACATTCACTCCATTTACACCAAATTAAAATATATAACACAGAAAATATAAATGTTTGTGATGTATTTTAAAAAGTAGATATATTATGCAAGAGGATCGCAAGATGGGTCGCCGTGCGCCTGTTTCCCCCCGCGTAAATGATGGATGCCAATCAAACACTATTCCTGTGAAGAGACAACGCCAATCCGGCAATGAGAAGCCAAAGGAAATCATGGCTCAAGATGAAGCGTCTGCATCACTTTCAGGTAGGCTCATATTCGCAAAATGGAAAAGATTTGTAGTAGTAGTAGAATGAAGTACCCGATTAACAGATGCAAAAATGGTAATGTTTTCTTTTCAACTTTATTATGCTTTTCGAGCCAAGTCACAAAATTAGATGCTTTTACATTTCTAAAAGATTAGACTTTTATTCACATAATAACACCAAGCCTTTATAGCCATGCATAATGAGTAAAAAAAAGTCATTTTAAAAGTCATTTATGCTTCCCTTTAACTATTTTACTAAATTATTTTACACTATTTATTTCTTGAAATTATTTGAAAACTCTTCCCAGATAAAACACGTACGTCTGCAAGATGTCTGTTAAAGATCACTTGATCTGGAAAGCATCTGCTGTCTACAAACGTCTGGCAGACGCCTGTAAGATGTCAGTTTTACATACATCCTAAATCATAAACATCTTAAAGACATCTAATAGACGTCTATTTGACATCTGATAGAAAACGTCCAGTAGACGTATTGCAGATGAGCAAACTACGTCTTTCCGATGTAAATGCAGACGTCAAATAGACGTCTCCGAGATGTACGTGTGCTATCAAATTCCACGGCACACGTACAGATACACAGATGCACACCTCTGCAGGTTACATACAGTTTGTGACTAACTCAGTTTCTATAGGCTTTAAAATGTGTGTATCTGTTCTGTTGGGCCTCCAGTGACCATGGATAAACCAGTGTGCTTCATTGACACGGACTCAGATGGGAAGCTGTGTGTGCAGCAGTCAGCACTGCAGATCCTGCAGCAGATCCAGCAGCCGGTGGTGGTGGTGGCCGTGGTGGGACTCTACCGGACCGGGAAGTCCTACCTGATGAACCGTCTCGCTGGGAAACAAACAGGTTAGCGCTCATAGCAAACCTCATGCAGTTCAAGTGAATGACATTAAATGCACAAAAGTCATTGTCATTATCAGGGTTTGCGCTGGGCAGCACAATTGAGTCCAAGACGAAAGGCATCTGGATGTGGTGTGTGCCTCATCCCACTGAAGCAGGAACCACTCTAGTGCTGCTGGACACAGAGGGACTCGGAGACGTGGATAAGGTGACGTGACAAGAAAACACAACTAGCATCACAAGCAGTTTCATGAGTTTAAGAATACTGCCACTTTCAATGCAAAGATAATGCACAAACAAGTAAGATGAGTAAACAAATGAAGATGGAGAACTTCTGAATAAATGTCCCACTTAGGACACTTAATGGCCATATAGAAACATTATTGGGTGATGCTGATAATTAAAAAATAAATATATATCTATTTCTCTATCACAGGGAGACCCAAAGCATGATACCAACATCTTCTGTCTGGCTGTGTTACTCAGCAGTACTCTGGTCTACAACAGTCGGGGGACGATTGATAACAAGGCTATAATGGAACTGCAGTATCCTTTTGTCCGTTTATAGGTACCTAAAGATGTGTGTGCAGCATTAGGAGTGGTAACATTTTTTATAAAGCATGGATTAGTATGCTTTGTCTCATTGTGGCCACGTTATTTTGTCCCAAATACAACACTTACTTTTGTTTTTGTGGAGTCGGCAGGGATGCTTACCTCAACGGTTCATGATTAAATGATCAGATTTTGTTTCATTACACACTGCTCAGCATTATTATAATACACTGCTCAAAAAAATAAAGGGAACACTTAAACAACACAATGTAACTCCAAGTCAATCACACTTCTGTGAAATCAAACTGCCCACTTAGGAAGCAACACTGATTGACAATCAATTTCACATGCTGTTGTTCAAATGGAATAGACAACAAGTGGAAATTATAGGCAATTAGCAAGACACCCCCAATAAAGGAGTGGTTCTGCAGGTGGTGACCACAGACCACTTCTCAGTTCCTATGCTTTCTGGCTGATGTTTTGGTCACTTTTTAATGCTGGCGGTGCTTTCACTCTAGTGGTAGCATGAGACGGAGTCTACAACCCACACAAGTGGCTCAGGTAGTGCAGCTCATCCAGGATGGCACATCAATGCGAGCTGTGGCAAAAAGGTTTGCTGTGTCTGTCAGTGTAGTGTCCAGAGCATGGAGGCGCTACCAGGAGACAGGCCAGTACATCAGGAGACGTGGAGGAAGCCGTAGGAGGGCAACAACCCAGCAGCAGGACCGCTACCTCCGCCTTTGTGCAAGGAGGAACAGGAGGAGCACTGCCAGAGCCCTGCAAAATGACCTCCAGCAGGCCACAAATGTGCATGTGTCTGCAAAAACGGTCAGAAACAGACTCCATGAGGGTGGTATGAGGGCCCGACGTCCACAGGTGGGGGTTGTGCTTACAGCCCAACACCGTGCAGGACGTTTGGCATTTGCCAGAGAACACCAAGATTGGCAAATTCGCCACTGGCGCCCTGTGCTCTTCACAGATGAAAGCAGGTTCACACTGAGCACATGTGACAGACGTGACAGAGCCTGGAGACGCCGTGGAGGATGTTCTGCTGCCTGCAACATCCTCCAGCATGACCGGTTTGGCAGTGGGTCAGTAATGGTGTGGGGTGGCATTTCTTTGGAGGGCCGCACAGCCCTCCATGTGCTCGCCAGAGGTAGCCTGACTGCCATTAGTTACCGAGATGAGATCCTCAGACCCCTTGTGAGACCATATGCCGGTGCGGTTGGCTCTGGGTTCCTCCTAATGCAAGACAATGCTAGACCTCATGTGGCTGGAGTGTGTCAGCAGTTCCTGCAAGACGAAGGCATTGATGCTATGGACTGGCCCGCCCGTTCCCCAGACCTGAATCCAATTGAGCACATATGGGACATCAGGTCTCGCTCCATCCACCAACACCACGTTGCACCACAGACTGTCCAGGAGTTGGCGGATGCTTTAGTCCAGGTCTGGGAGGAGATCCCTCAGGAGACCATCCGCCACCTCATCAGGAGCATCCCCAGGCATTGTAGGGAGGTCATACAGGCACGTGGAGGCCACACACACTACTGAGCCTCATTTTGACTTGTTTTAAGGACATTACATCAAAGTTGGATCAGCCTGTAGTGTTTTTCCTCTTCAATTGTGAGTGTGACTCCAAATCCAGACCTCCATGGGTTAATAAATTTAATTTTCATTGATAATTTTTGTGTGATTTTGTTGTCAGCACATTCAACTATGTAAAGAACAAAGTATTTGATAAGAATATTTCATTCATTCAGATCTAGGATGTGTTATTTTAGTGTTCCCTTTATTTTTTTGAGCAGTGTACATTAAAACACCTATTGAAGCAAGTGCAAGCTTGGATTGAATATTTCACTCCATAGAATTCTTCAATATTACACTTAAATACACTTTTTTTTAAATTTATTTATTTATTGTTGTGGTTTAAGTGTACACCTGATCACAAGTCATGTTGAAAAGTATTGGTGTAGTGAATTTGCTTATTACCTCAAGGAGTGACACATTTGATTTGATACACTGTGCGTCATGAGTTGTCTTTTTGTGTTCATGCCTGAACAAGCGGTCAGATATGTGAGTGAACTAACAGAGTGCATCAAGGTCATATCATCAGATGAGGATGCTGATGATTCAATTGAATTTGTGAAGTTCTTCCCTAGTTTTATCTGGGCTGTGAGGGACTTCACACTGGAGCTAAAGATCGATGACAAAGATGTAACAGAGGATGAGTACCTAGAGTTTGCTCTGAAGCTGAAACATGGTAATTTAAAATACTGCAAAAGGCTATTTTTAAGAGTCGTCATAATCACTATCGCAACTAGTTTTTGTTACTCTACTGAATTGTCCAGTAGCTCAACCAGCTACACTCCTAGAATAGACATGCTCTTCTCTAGAATTGAGAGCAGCTACAGAATGTGCTCATCTTTTCTAGGCCATTCAAGATGTGTGAAGGATTACAACGGTCCCAGGGAGTGCATCCAAAACTTTTTCCCTTCCAGGAAGTGCTTCACTTTCCCCTTTCCAACACCCCAAGAAAAGATGTCTTGCTTGGGGAGCTTGGATTCTGCTGACATTTCCTCTGAGTTCCTGAAGGTCACAGATCATTTCTGCAAGTTTGTCTTTCGTGACAGCGGTGTGAAGAGGCTGAAAGACGGATACACAGTCACTGGAAGAGGTGAGTCGAAAGAACATTTGAAGAGTTTGCATGTGTAAACAGAAAACTATCAATACCTTTATCTGTTAATACCTCTGTGTTTAATTTCTTTCTGTCGCTGAAGTTCTGGGTCATCTGGCAAAAACGTATGTGGACACCATCTCTAGTGGTTCTGTGCCATGTCTGGAGAACGCTGTGATTGCTATGGCAGTGATTGAGAATGAGGCTGCAGTGAAGGTGGGCCTTCAGGTTTACCAAAGTGGAATGGAGAAGCTGAAGGACTCCTTCCCTCTGGAACTGAAGGATGTGTCCTCAAAACACCAAGACCTCAGCAGCACAGCAACACAAGCCTTCATGAAGCGTTCCTTCAGGGACACTGATGGGAAATACCTGAAATCTCTAGAGGTAGGCAATGTCTGTTTATTTAGGATGATGGTGAACCACTGACTCAATAACACTGGGATAACCAGCTGAAAATGAGATGTTACAGACAGCTGAAATGGCTTTTGATTCATTATAAAATGGAAAATGTCTCAGGTTGAGCATGTAATCCCCTAGAGGACATTATGGGTAATAGCTCTGGCCTGACTGGTGTCTGAAGTTGGAGTCTAAATGAAGTGAAAGTGAAAGTGAAAAAAAGGAAATCAGGGATAGGCAACGTAGGTCCTGTGGCCTGTAGCCTGAAGCGAGATGAACAAACTCAGAGTTGCAGAGTAAGTTTTGAGTTGACAAAACCCGATAAAGCCAACCTGGTTTAGTTTAGGTTCACTGGACTCACAAAGCTCGATATAAACATTCTCTATCAACTCAGAGTTTGTGATTAACTCTGGAGCGTGTGCACCTGAAAGTGTGACACGTGCACCAAACAGCCAACTGATGGAGAGCGTCAGCAAAGCGTCCGTTGGATTCACTTCTCGCCGGAGTTGGCGCAATTCACTTTTCTGCTGAAGATTAAGAGAAATTTAAGTGCATTTACAAGGCAGGAATAAACAGAAAATATATGACTATGCAAAGGAATCAATTGAATTTGATTATTTATATAAAGTTTTACACAGAGCTCAAAAGGAAAACATTAACAGTAATATTGTAAAATGTTATTACTATATAAAATACTGTGTTTTTTTTTTTTTTAAAAATACACTTTAAAATATAATTTATTCCTGTGATGCAAAGCTGAATTTTTATCAGCTGTTACTCCAGTCTTCAGTGTCACATGATCCTTCAGAAATCATTCTAATATGCTGATTTATTATCAATGTTGGAAACAGTTGTGCTGCTTAATATTTTTTTGGAACCTGTGATACTTTTTTTTCTGGATTCTTCGATCGATAAAAGGTTAAAAAGAACAGCATTTATTTAAAATAGAAAGGCTTTCTAACAATGTACACTACTGTTTAAAAGTTTGGGGTCAGTAAATTTCTACTCTTTCTTTTTTTGAAAGAAATTGAATCTTTTTATTCACCAAGGATGTGTTAAATTAATAAAAAGTGATGGCATAAATTTACATTGTTATAGAATAGATTTATATTTTGAATAAATGCTGTTCTTTTTAACTTGTTACTTATCAAAGAATCCTGAAAAACAGAATCACAGGTTCCAAAAAACTGAAGAATCTGACACTTAAGACTGTAGTAACAGCTGATGAAAATTCAGCTTTGCATCACAGGAATAAATAATATTTTAAAGTACATATAAAAAATTATATTGTAATAACATTTTGCAATATTACTGTTTTTTTCTGTATTTTTGATTAAAAAAAAATGCAGCCTTTATGGGCAAAAGATACTTCTTTAAAAAAACATTACAAGTCCTGCTGATCCCAAACTTTTGAGCAGCAGTGTATATGAATATGTTATATGAATTGCAATATCAATTACAATTACTATAATATTAAAAAAAAAAAAAAAAAAAAAAGAGCAAAAGTCAGGCAATTTTATTTCTAAAATTCTTTGACTGTAAACTGCTTTAATTTGGAGCTAGAGATACAGGGGAGTGGCTTCATTGCATCAGATATATGTCACTTTGCTCACAGCTGATTGGTCTAGTTTGGGTTTGCGATCTCTAACCCAGAATAAAACCTGCTCCTGAGCAGAGTAGCTGTGTAGCGTAAGTTACTATGGTGACGAAACCTGCTGAAAACCAATCCACCTTCTTGAGCCTGAAAACTTAGAGTTTGCTCAAATTAAACATGAACTTACGTGGGTAAAAACCAAAACCGGCTTCGTGCTACAGGCCAGTGGAGTGCCAGTAACCTTAATCAGACACACCTGAACAAGCTAATCAAGGTCTTCAGGATTACAAGGGCTACAGGCAGGTGAGGTTTTTGTTCAAGGTTGGATCTAAACTCTGCAGGACATTGGCACTCCAGGACCAACGTTGCCTATACCTGGTCTAAATGCTTGACATTGCCTGGCGAAAGCCTACGACGTCAATACTGTGAGTATAAAAGGGCTCCTGTAAAACACATGATCCATTTATTGTCTAAAGGATGCATGTCAAGGGGATAGAGTATATCGTTCCCTCTTTTAAGGGAGCCATGGTTACATGCATAACCTGGACATTCCCTTTTGAATAAAGAGCCTGCAACTTAGCATCACTTTCTGAACAAGCTCAATAATGGAGGCCTCAGCACAACGCTCTAAAGCGAAGGAGGCCTAACTGTGTCCTACATTTAAGATAGCTTCCCAAGAACCTAACGACTCAGCATTACTTTTCAAGCAGAGCTCAGGGAGCAGAGGCCTCAGTAGGACAACTCTGTGTAACCAAAGGAAGCCTAGCAATGTTCCAATTTAAAGGAGGCTCACAAAAATGCTAGCAACTTGATATTTACTGCCAGGCTGCTCAAAGGATGGAAGCTTTCCACTTAGAGGCTTGAGGCGTGGACGTAGACAGTCCATATCCTCATCCCATTCATCTTTACTCAAAGCCAAAAGCACACTCGAGTCAGATGATGTGAAAGATAGCTTATCATTACCATTCATGTTATGTTTTTAGGAAAAAATCAATGAACTCTTTAATGGATACCTGTGCCAAAACGAGCAAGCTTCAAAGAGACGATGTGAGGATCTCCTGTCATCCCTCTCTGCACCAATGATGGAAAACCTCAAGCAAGGCTTCTACGCCAAACCTGGTGGCTATGATCTCTTCTGCAAAGCTCTGGAGGACATTGGAAAGAAATACAAGAGCCAGGCCAATAAAGAAGTCAAGGTTATGCCCATATTAGACAACATCACAAGACATGACCACTTGTATCATCATCATTTTTGTCACATTATATCTTTCTCTGTACACCTGTGTATGTCAATAGGCTGAAGAGGTCCTAGAGGAGTTCCTGAAGCAGAAGTCTGTGGATTCTAAAGCCATTCTGCAGGCTGACAAGAAACTGACTGAGAAGGAGAAAAAAATTAAAGGTAAGAATTTTAAGTAATAAAATCCCAGTGTCACATAACGTGTGAGGAACAAACGCAGCACAAAAATGAAGGTCAAAGATACAGTCTTTAATATAAATCCACAACAGGAAGGCAAAACACACGTATACACTAATGAGACCAGACAACAAACTGAGCACTAAACACAACTAATAAAGTGTTGTTAATAAGAGACAGACAGGTGATACTGATAAACTAATAAAGACGCAACGAGGACAGGAACAGGAACAACCATATATGGGCAAATGAGGGAGAAACCAACACAAACAGTCCAGGGGTGTGAAACCCTGTTTCCCTGTTTTTAAATACTTACTAGGTTTCCTGTGAAAATGGTGCTTAAAGGAGAAGTTCACTTCCAAAACAAAAATTTACAGATAATTTACTCACCCCTTTGTCATCCAGTTTCTCCATGTAGTGGACTTCAGTGGTGCCTCCAAATTTGAACTTCCTAAATGCAGTTTCAATGCAGCTTCAAAGAACTCTAAACGATCCCAGCTGAGGAAGAACTGCCTTATCTAGAGAAACGATCTGTCATTTTCTAAACAAATTGACAATTTATGTACTTTTTAACTTCAAACGCTTGTCTTGTCTATTCTCTGTGATGCACACGCGACTTCTGTGTAATCGGGGTCAAGACAGTTAGGATATGTCGAAAAACTCCCTTCTCATTTTCTCCTTCAACTTCAGAATTGCTCTACATCACTGTTTTACCCTTTTTGTAAAAGGTGTTTGACCTTCTTTGTATGTTCACTTTGTAAACACTGGGTTGGCACTTCTGCAGCGATGTAGGATGATTTTCAAGTTGGAGGAGAAAACGAGATGGGAGTGTTTCGACGTACCCTAACTGTACTGACCAGTTCGCATGTGCAGAGAATAGACAAGATGAGCGATTAAGGTTTAAAAAGTGCACAAATTGTCAATTTGTTACAAAAATCCCCAATCATTTCACTAGATAAGACAATAGATAAGTTTTTCCTCAGATGGAATCGTTTAGTGCCATTCGAAGCTGCATTTAAACTGTTTTGGAAGTTCAAACTTGGGGGCACCATTGAAATCCACTATATGGAGAAAATTCCTGACATGTTTTCCTCAAAAAAACACAATTTCTTCTTGACTAAAGAAAGAAAGACATGAACATCTTGGATGACAAGGGGGTGAGTAAATCATCTGTAATTTTTTGTTCTGGAAGTGAACTTATCCTTTAAAGGTTTAGGTACTTGTGAGAGTGTTTCTGCTCATGAAGGACTCAGAGACATTTACAGAGTGATGTAGTAGCCAAAACAAAATTTTAAACACATCCACAAGTGGCACCAAAGGCTAGAAGCAGTTTCAAGGGTCCAAGAATAGTTTCACTTTCACAGCACAAATAATCTGCAGTCCAGGGTTTAGTTTCCAGAGGGGCTACTTATACCATTATCAATACGAATAAAGATCATTGTGATCAAGACCATTAACATTCCAGTTTTACAGTAAAATAGAGCCCTTAATTATATCATGGTTTAAGTCTTTTCTCTGTCTTTGAAGCATCTGTTTTTCTTTTCCTATTTTTGTCAATAAATGAGCAGAGGAAAAGGGGAAAGCAGCCCTCCTGCACCAGGAACTTAAAGCTAAAGAGGAGAAGCAGCGACAGCTAGAAGAGAAGATGGAAGCAGAGAGACAGAGTAATGAAGAGAGGATGAGACAGATGAAGAAGAAGATGGATGAGGAGATGAGACGTCAGAAAGAGGAGACTGAGCGTGCCATGAACAGTAAACTGAAGGAGCAGGCTGATCTGATGCAGAAGGGGTTTAAAGAAAAGGCAGACATGATGAAGCAAGAGATTGAAGAGTTCAAGAAACGGAGCACTGAAGCTGAAAATAACAGAGCTAAGGAGTTTGCATTGAGTGTAGAATATTTCAACAGGAGACATGAGGAAACAATGGCTCTGATGATGCAGAATCACAGAGAACAGATGATGGCAATTCTGGGCAAGAATACTAACTCTTCAGATGGTTGTTGCATCATGTAAAATGCCTTAAATCTCTGATCATCACTGAAAAGGAAATTATAAATGTCACTTCTAGTCTGCCCTATGGCTTTTATCCATAATATTGCATGTTTTTTTTGTGATATTGCTAATTAATTCTAAAATAAATTCTTTGTGTGGTCAGTCGCACCATCCAGTGGTTTGTGATCCCTTGATAACAACCAATAAAACTGTGATAATACACCTCATGGTCTCTGATTAGCATGCTAACTGTAACTAAACTAGTGAATATCAAAAATCTGTATGGTCATTTCTGTGCAGATCAGACCAAACATCTCCTGAGGTCATTTTGGACAAAATTGGACAAGGTTTGAAGTAGTAATGAGTAATGAAAAAAGAGTTTCATTTATTTCAAAATGGCAGACAAACAAAATGATGGAAACTGAAACATGAGATATTGTTGAATTTGGCCTAAACCAAAGATGGGACAAGATGTCGATGATCCTTACCAAATTATGTGCTGATATGTCAAAACATTAAAAAGATATTGCAATTTATAACAAAAGACATCTGGGGCCGTATGTATGAAGCTGCTCAGATTAAAATTTTAGTCTTAATTGTGCCAAAATTCTATGAATGATGTCATTTTACTCTTATTCCTAGACTTAAGATTAAGAGTGATTTATAAAGGTTCCTAAGTGTTAAGACTAGGTCTCAGCTCCTAAATGATTTAAGAGAGCTGGAGACGTCTCCTGGAAATTAAAGTAGTAATTACATTTTTGGGCTGGAAAATTGGAAAAATGTATCAATGCACTGTTGATGACACAGTAAGTAAGGTGTTAAATATTGTGGCACTAACCCCACCAAACACAACAGTGACCAAAAGTGATGTGTGGAGGGTTTTTATGACCTCACATTTCACTTAAACCATCAAAATACGAGGGGAAAAAAAACACTTACCAGTGTTGACAACTGCTTTTAATTGAAAGTAGCTAAGCTAGTCATTAAATGTTGCTAGATGACATCATAATGGCGAGTTCACTGATCTATATAAATATAAATATAGATCAGTGGAAGAGTCTCTGAATCTAAATGATTTGTCCAAGAAATTAATTTTGTCAGTAGGCTTTTGAAAAAAAATCTCAAAAGGTGTGAGGAAGTCAATAAATCTAGTGACAAAATCACTAAATTGGCAACACTGTCACATTGAGAACAAAATGTTGTTGTTCCTCTCTTGTTTTTACGTCTTCATAATTTCTTTGTATGACAGCATGGCCAATAATTATGACCGCACAATTTGGCATGTTTCATTGTTATTATCACAAACAAAACAACTGACCCTAAACAAATATGCAATATGTTTACAAAATCTTTAACACATTTTTTTTTTTTTTAATTAAGGTTGAAGATTCTCTTAGCCACTACAATATGGCAGTTCATTGACTTTCCAACTGAATGTCAAACCATGCTGCAAAAACAAGCCACTTTTATAAGGATCGTGGGCTTTCTTGGAGTTATTGGAGCTGTTGATGAAACTCATGTTCACATCATTGATCCAACTGTAAACGAGGAGGAACAACAATAGAAAAGAATTTCAAAACATCAATAATAATTTGTGATAATTTTGCACAGTGCAAATCAGTTTTAGAAATACATTTACATATTAAATAGTGCCTTAAATGATTTTATTGTAGTTACATCAAACGATTGGTGTTGTTCTGCTGTGACTTGACATGAGCAGGCTCACTATTGGCTGATTCAGAGGTCAAGGGCGGCCATTTTGGGTTGACATCATTGTAGTTCACAACACTTACGCCCAGGGCCCGTATGTATAAAACCTCTCAGAAATGCTCTTGAGAATAGTCTTAATCTTTGAGTTAAGTGTCAAAAAATTCTTAATAAAAAGTAGGACTTCTCTAAAAGTAGGAGACTTTTAGACAGAAGCTAAAAGCAACTTTCAGTAAAGTTTATGACTGAGAGGACACTTAAGTGTTGTGAACTAAGGACTACAATGATGTCAACCCAAAATGGCCACCCTTGACCTCATGTGAAGTCACAGCAGCACAACACCAGTCATTTGATTTGAATTAAGACACTATTTAATATTTAAATGTTTTTTAAATGTTTTGCACTGTGCAAAATTATCACAAATTATTACTGATGTTTTGAAATCCTTTTCTATTGGTGTGTCTCTTCGTTTACAGTTGGAGCAATGATGTGAACATGAGTTTCATCAACAGCTCCAATAACTCCAAGAAAGCCCACAATCCTCATAAAAATGGCTTGTTTTTGTAGCATGGTTTGACCGTCAGTTGGAAAATAAATGAACTGCCATATATTAGTGGCCAAGAGAAAAAAAAAGTGTTACTGATTGTATAAGCATATTTGCTTGAGGTCAATTGTTTTATTTCTGATAATAATACAATGAAACATGCCAAATTGTGCGGTCATAATTTTTGGCTATACTGTCACTATACTACAAATAAATTATGAACACATGCAAAAACACGAGAGGACCAACTAAATATTAATAACTGTTAATGTTGTAGTCTATGTTAATGTTGCCAATTTAGTGATAAGTGTTTATTGACTCCCTCACACCTTTTAAGGCTTTATTGAAAAGCCTAGCAAAAAAATCAGTTTTACTGTATTGGACCTCTCAAATGTTGAACAATATTTGAGAGAAATAGGTCTTTTGTGAACATAGAAAAAAGTCTTAGATCTTCGAGTTCAGCTCATGAAAAATGGGGGCAAAAACAAAAGTGTTGCGTTTATAATTTTGATCTGTGTAATAAAGTCCTTCCTACTTATATGATGATTAATTTTACTTTGTTTTGTTACTTGTTACTGTTATGTTACTTTTTCTTTTTGTTTTGTCAATTTTTTGTTGTTTACCCCCTTGTAAATACTGTAAATATTGTCTTCCACTTTATCACTGAGCACTGCATGATAAATGTTGTCAAAAGTAGTTTTCCAAAAATCTTGCTCTTTATTTGCCTGTCAGCATTATTCCATATGCACACACACACACTTAAATGTTATTTCCCCACTTACCCCTAGTCCAGCTAAAACTAAAATCTTACGAGGGCGTAACACGTGGAAATCCTGTTCCTGACAAATTTTTAGTCTCCCAACTTTCTTCTGAAACTTCCTGAGCCAGATGATTCTTATCACGGCCTTTTAAATTTATATAGTATGCCGTAATCTTAAAGGCATTTCTGAGAGCTCTACCTGTATTGCTGCTACTGGTGTTGTTTTAGCAGCTCCTAGAATGCATCTTAATGCTCTATACTGAAAAACATCCAATTTCTTAAGCATTGATTTTGATGCAGATCCATATACATTGCATCCACAATCTAATATGAAACGAAGTAGTGCGTCGTATATTTCCATGACTGATTGTTTATCTGCACCCCAATCCTGTCCTACTAAACACTACTAAAGTAATAAAGTACTTTATTACACTTCTTTTCAATATAATCCATATGTATTCCCCATGTCAATTTACAATCCATCCATAAATCTAATATTTGAATTTCATCACTCTTTCCAGTGGTGGTTTACACATACACAGCTGTACTTCTGGTCCTATCTTCTTCCTAGTGAAGAACTGACAACATGATTTAGACAGAACATTTAAAACCTCATTCTAACAACTTCTTTTAACACTCTCTATTGCTCTTTGAATATTTTGAACAACATAATTGACATTCCTTACCCTTTTCCACAATACTCCATCATCTGCATACAATGCTTTATTAATATCTCAACTAATTCCATCAAAAATATCATTAATCATGATATTAAACAAAATTGGACTAATAACCATTTTCCACACTGACTATACTTGAATAGACTGATCAAACATAAAACTCATCACCCAATTATAAAGTCTTCCCCCGATTCCAATTTTCTGAAACTTTAATAATAATCCTTTCCT
The DNA here is from genome assembly GCA_036247105.1 of Cirrhinus mrigala. Classification (NCBI taxonomy): domain Eukaryota; kingdom Metazoa; phylum Chordata; class Actinopteri; order Cypriniformes; family Cyprinidae; genus Cirrhinus; species Cirrhinus mrigala. Next base: position 7,785,640 of record CM070010.1, read on the forward strand.
CCACATCATGTCATAAACCTTTTCGATGTCAAAATAAACAGCTAGCAGCACTTCTTTCATTGCCAGTGCCTTCTTAACATCTGTTTCTAAGCTTATCAGAGCATCCATAGTAGAATGTCCAGAGCGAAATCCATGTTGGTATGATGCCATTCATTTTTCCCCCTCTAATATATAGTACAACAAATTTGCAATGATTCTTTTCATTAATTTACATAAATTAGATGTAAGGGCAATAGGTCTGTAGTTAGCTACTATTGCTGGGTCTTTCCCCGGTTTGGCCTTGCCTTCCTTCCACACCTTATTGAACAGTTCAAATACTGCTTTAGGCACTACTTCATCAGCATACTGAATCATCATATAACACACTCTATCTTTTCCTAATGCCGTACGTCTAACCTGATTTAGTATTCTCTTTAGTTCAAACATCTCAAATGTAACATTTAATGTTGAATGTTCATTAGGTTTCTTTTTATACACGTCTCGATTCTGTTCCAGAATTTCCCTTCTTTTTTTCTTGTAATGATCATCTAAATTTTCATTACTATGTACTATTTTAAAGGTTTTAACTAACAGCTCCACCTAGTGTACTGTTGGATCGATAAAACCCATTCATCTTTTTCAACATATTCCATCCATCATCTATTTGTGTTTCTCTTCCTAACAAAGAGCAGAATGTCTGCCAGTATTTCCTTTTTGCCTCCTTAACAATTCTCCTCGTCTGAGCTCTTTCCCGCTGATAATTAATGAGAGAATAAAGTATTAATGTCCTTCTCAGAACCATAAATGCTTAATTTTTTTGTTTAAATAGCTTCAGATCACTCCTGATTCCACCAGGGAACAATCTTCTTCATTTCTCTGTCATTTGTTGTAGCAATTGCTTCCTCTGCTGCTTTAACTATAGCCGAAGTTAATTTATTATTGCATGTATCTATATCCTTTGTAATGTGGAAGTTATTTAGATCAGAGGTTCTCAAGTTTTTGGAACTAAAGCCCCCCTTATTTAGTCTTTCCTGTTCCGTTTCTAATTATTACGGCATTGTTTAATCATTACTGAATAATATTCAGTACTATTTAGGGTGGATGCAATATGAATTGTGGCGCGGGGCGCGTCTGCATCTCAGCCATGACATCGTTAAATCAATCAGTGGGACACCTGCGCTTGCTTCTTTTTACGAAGAAGCGTAATTCGCGGTTCAATGTTGGACAGCGCAAGCCTCAGGTCATCTCCCACCTAGAGCCAATTTCGGTACTTTGTTTTCAAAGCTGTCAATTTTGAAAACCCGGCCTCGCACAGATAAGTTGAGGCAAATGGAAGAAGTAATTTTACGGCGGCATCAGATAACTGAGGATATTCAGGCATCACGCTCAACCAAAATGACGGCAGAGAGGAAGAGCTGTATAAGTCTTGCAGTCTCGTGTCACACTTTAATTCGACTAACTGCTCCCCCATGTCAACTGGAAGGTCTTTTCCTGGGCAGATGAAGGGATCTCTGACCCAAGCAAATGAACTGAAATCCTCAGTGAAATAACGGCCAAATTGTTGTTTTATTCCCTTAACATGCTGAGCGACTGTATTAATCAAAGGACAGATATTCATCCCTGTCTCTTGCACACAGTCAGCGAAGTTGGGAAACATGTCAATGTTTTTATTAATCAGCCGATCACGCCAAAGATCCAGTTTGGCAACAAATGCACTGACTTTGTCTGAAAGAAGCAAGATGTTGGCATCTCTCCCTTGCATCGATGTGTTCAGTGAATTCAGCCTGTCGAAAATGTCTACAAGGTATGACAACTGTGCTAACCACAGGGGGTCATCCAGGTACCACGCAAGGTTGGACTTAACATTAACAAGAAACGTCTTCACCTCCGAACGCGATGTAAAACCCGACCTCTGGAGAGCCAGAGAACCTCAGTGTAAAAAAGGAGCTGCTCGTGTTCGGCTCCCAATTCCTCTCGACACTCAGGCATTTTCTTTGATGCGAGAGATTCGCGATGAATCATACAGTGGGTCCACTTGGCTAAAGGAGCTAAATTCTGGACACAAGTGACAAGGCTAACCCTCCCAGTCACTGAACGGGCCCCGTCCGTGCAAATCCCAACACATTTATCCCGTGACATGCCTGCATCTCGTAACTATCCATCCAGAACTTCAAACAATGCCTCTGCTTTGGCAGAGACCGACAGAAAAGAATGTCCTCCTCAGTATTATAATTTTTTACATATCTGACATAGGTAAGCAACTGTGCTAGCCCTGCAACATCAATTGTTTCATCAAGCTGTAGGGCATAGTACTGGCTTTGCATGATGTTAGCTAGCAATTGCTCTTTAACGTCGCTTGCCATGTCAGATATATGGCGGCTAACGGTGTTGTTAGAAAGGGGGATGTCACTAATCTGCTGAGTGAAATTATCTCTAAACATAACCTGACCGATATCTTTGGCAGCAGGTAAGATTAGCGCCTTGGCGATTGTGTGAGGTTTTCCTTTAGCAACACGTTTGGAGACGTAGTAGGACGCTTCTAGACACCTGTTGGACACTGATGCGTGTTTGCTGAGGTTGCGTTTCTGCTGTTCAAGGCCAGATAACTTTAATTTGAAAAAATCAAAGGGTTTGTCTTTGAGTGTCGGATGTTTCGTTTCTAAATGGCGCTTCAGCTATCATGGCTTCATGCTATCATTTGCCAGCAGATCTGCACAAATGACACACTGGGGCAGCGGTTCAGCATCTGTCCCAGCCACTGTAAAGCCAAGCTGAAGATAGCTAATGTCATACTTTCGTGTTTTACATTTCTTAGCAGCAGGAGCTGACGACGCATCGTTGTCACAACTCCTTTTCGTATTTGTAATGAACTTATCCATAAACTTCACAAAATCCGTTCTGCTGCTACTGACGTTCTGAACGTGTCTGCACTGACAGCTGGACAAAAGGCGGGCTAATAAGCTCCGCCTCTCCAGACCGACAGAAAAATGCAGAGGCAGAGGAAGAGCCCTCTGCCCTCTGCCTCTGCCTCCAATATACACCTAATTGGGTAGTGATCACCCGCTATTGTAGAATCTCCTAATATATAACTGACATTTTGATGCAATGGATCCTGAAACTAATGTTAAATCTATACATGACATTTTCTAATATTAATTGTAGTACCTTTTCCAGTGTTTAAACATACCAAGTTCTGTTCATCCATATATTCTTCTACAACTGACCCATTTCTTCTTTTTTTCCTTTCCTTTTTTAAGATCTATTTTTGCCTTTATTGTGATGGGACAGATTTGACTGGAAGTGAAGTGGGTGGGATCGGGAAAGGTCCTCGAGCTGGGATCCGAACACGGGATGCCCAAAGCGCATTAGCACTGTATGTTGACACGCTGCCCACAAGGTTATCGGCACCGATAAATGATCTATTTCTATCACTATAAGAGCTCATCCAAAGAACATTGTGAGAGTTGAAATCTCCACACCATATTATTTTTCCACCACCTCCTACTGCATTTAAGCTCTTTATTATTAGTTGATTGCATGGATTTTATCTCTGTGTACCACCCCATTTTTAACAAATGTTGTACAATCGCCACCACTCGTTTCAAACCTATCCTTTCTTATTGTTTTATATCCAGGTATGATGAAAATCATCTGAGGTTTAAGCCATGTTTCTTCTATGCATATGATATCTGGTAAATCAAATATCTATTTTTTGAATTTTTGTCCATTTGCAATTATACTTCTTGGAGTCCATTGTAAGAATGCAATCATTATTTTGTTTTACTTCTCTGACATCCTGCTGAATCCTGTGAGATTGATGCACCCTCTGGCTGACCTGATCAACTGATGTGTTATTTTGTGTGTTACCCAAGTGTCGGGCCGCTGCAGTGATTACGATTTTCAGTTTTTGTTTGTTTGAGCAGTACAGTTAATAACTTCAGCTATAAATGCTATGAACTTGACTTCATCAACCACAAGTATATTTCCATTAACAGGGCAATGATGCTTATAACCCCCCTTTTCCTACCACTCCTTGCCTTTGGATAATGTTACTATTCCTGACATCTCTGTGAACTGTCTGAACTTGCTTTACTGCCTCTGCATATGATACATTGTTTAGATTCTTATATTTCATAGCTTATATTGCTTCTGAGCCTCACATCCTAGATAAGCAGCACTATGAGGTCCACAATAGTTGCAGCACTTCACTTCTACACCCTCTGCCATTTCCCACATTCATGGTCTCCCCCACATTTTCAACACCTCCTTCCTCCTTTACACATCACTGCTACATGCCCAAGTCTTGACATTTAAAGCATCTCAAAGGTGGTCGTACAAACGGACGTACTGTATAGGAAACATACCCTATTTTAATACGCGCCTCTCCGGGAGGGGGGCAAAATGTCACATGTTTGCTCTGTTTTGGTTTAGTTCCTGTTTACCCTCATTTGGTTCTGTTCCTTTTCTCATTAGTCTATCATTAATTGCTCCACACCTGTTTCTGTTCTCACTGATTACGTTCCCTGTGTTTATAAGCCTGGTGTTTTCCTCAGTTTTCTGGTCTTGCGTTCAAGTTGTATGGGCAGTTATCTCCTGTGTTCGCTTTTGGATATATTAAAAGATTCTATTTTGGATTATCCCTTTGCTCATCCTACATACCTGTGACAATCACATGCTAAAGAATATTTTTTAAGCACAATATTAAACATTCAGCTAAAAGGTTATACATATTTAATATGAACATTTAAAATTCATGGATAATTCACGGAAAATGTGTGTGTGTGTGTGTGTGTGTGTGTGTGTGTTTTTACTACTCACTACTCTGTGTGTGCACTTGGATGGGTTAAATGCAAAGCACAAATTCTGAATATGGGTCACCATACTTGGCCACACCTCACGTCCTTTCCTTTCTTGAAAGAGAAAGCAGTGTAAGCATTACATTTTTTTTTTTTTTTTGTCAAAATCATTCAACAGTGCAGGACCTCTCAGGCTTCCATACTTAATTATTCCAGATAAAGTAAATTGTGTTTTGTTGTATTGTTAAATTTAAATAAATGCGCAATGTATCTACAAAACCAAAGATTGCAGTTAACTAAATGTGTTTGCTTAATTACTCAAAAACTGAGAATATCAGCTGATAAAATATGCTGTGAGCATGTGTTTTGGTCTCAAAATCATTAACAAAATCCATTAACAAGATATAAAAAATTTAGCAGGATTCATTACATTTTAGAACAAGTTGTTATTGAAATGTTGAATATCAAACTTTTTTCTAGAAATGTTTTGCCGTCTCAGTGACGACAGCAGCACTTCAGACAATAGCAGTGAGCTACCTCCTTCATTCAGCTGTGAGTCACTAAAAGCCAGGCTATGCTTGTATGTCATTCGACACTGATCACTACATCAGCAACTAAATGTAACGGAGGGATGAGGCAGACAGAGAATCCACTTGCATGCAGAACTTTAATTCAGAAAAGGCAAAAACTCAAAAAGACTCTAATAAACTTCACATAAGAGGCAGGAACATCCAGGGAACAATACAGAGAAACATGAAACAATGACTAAGGAAACAGGGAATAAACTCAGGAAGTGACAGTCAGAAACAACAGGGCAGAAAAACACTTTATTTAGACATAAGAGTCTAAGCACACATGACACTAATAAAGAGTCTGTCTGGTTAATAGATTAAGAATGCGTTAATTCTGTAACAAAATGTACTGTTAACTAATATCGTAAATTATTGTCAGTTTTCACAATGGGTCAAAGATATGCTTTTTAACAAAACTTCTTTCTCATGCCAACAATGATAACTTGTTTTTCAAGTGTCTTTAAACAGTTTTGTTCTTGTTTTTTTTTTTTTTTTGTGGTTCTGTATTTCTTTGCTTCCAAATAAGCTACATGAACTGGGGCTTGAATTGTTTATTTTGCACGTCTTATTGAATTTTGAGTGAACAAACATTGTTGCCTTTTTACAATCACTTGCTGTATTAGGTCGCTTTGGATAAAAGTGACTTAAATAAATAAATGTAAATGTAACCAAAATAAAAAATGAGACCTAAAATGAAGCAACAGTATGAATGTGTAAACATAATCTTATAATTGTGTCTGGGTATGAAAGCACCTTGAATTCTCTGCTCATTTTGCTGATTTCGTTTGGTTGTCAATTCACGTTGTGGAGCAGAGTGTTCTAGTGTTATGAACAGAGTGCACTTCCTTATGAACTGTTATTTACATATATTCTGTCTTAATCTTGGTTATGAATACTAATTATTTCTTTAATAAAGTGTAGGGGTGGTGATATTCGTTGAATAAACACTCTGGAAGGTAAATGTATGAACTGGCATGTAGACTCCTTATTTCTTAAGCTCTCAACATCAAGACAAGCTTAGGCTTCTCTATTACTTTGTTCTATCTTTTTACTCTTCTTTATCTGCTTGAAGTAGGGCTCAAGAAATGAATGAAATAATGCAGATATAATTCAAGATTGTACTTTTGTATTACAAAAGCAAAACATTTTTATGTAACATGCTTATTTTGGCTTAGTCTACTTTTTATGAATGAGTAATCCAATCATGTGCTGTTAGTGCATTTATAGTAGCCTATGCAGAGTAACCTATAGGATTTGATTATTTTAAGTAAGAAGTTTCTACTGTATTTTTCTTAATGAAAATCCAAATAAAACTTAATGATAATCTACATAAAAATCCACTAAAATTGTATGTAAAGCGATGGTAGCACACTTTTAAGCAATGGAATTATAAAACACTTCTGGTACTTTATCTGCCTACACTATCAGTTTAAATGTTAGTGCTAATGAGTGTATTTATATGAAGTGTACTTAAGTAGCACAGTTGGGAAAATGTACTTTTAGCTATTGCATTACTAATATATTTTAAATAAAATACATTTTTAAATCATTCAAAGCGCACTTTTAAGAAATACACTAATGAAAGTCCTCTATATAGATTTGCAGCAGTATACTTTATTTCAATGTACTAAACATCGATTTAAATATCAGTGGTATTTAGTATACATTTGCAAGTACACTTAAGTACTACTGAAGTAGAAATATACTTTAATTAGGGTATTTATAGTGCATAACTTTTAGAATTTTATTTGGCACAAAAAATAAGAACGTGCAACAAATGTACTTGCTTGTATTTGAGCATTTTGTAGTGCATTCAAGTGCACTTTTATCTGGGTATATAAAGAAAGATTTTTATGAAGATAGGTGTGAATAGATAGGTAAGTAGATAGATATAAGATAAATAAATGTGTATGTTTTCTGGATGTTGGTTCTTAATGAGGTTTGACTGCATGACTGTAAATAATTATAAATAACTGCAAGACACTGGGTTTTATTTTATATTATTATGTGCTTTGTTGTAAATATAAACAATACACTGTTGCTACAATAATTAATTAATTAATTACTTTTTATTTTACTTATTTAAAACAGATCTATTTATTTAAAACATGTATTTAATTTAAATGCATTTATTCAGAATTTTAAAAAAAGATTTTTTTTAAACAGAGATGGATCTCTCTGCTCTGGCTGTTGCTGCCCTCTCTCTCTTCTTCTCTTGCCACTGTCTGTCTTGTCCTCTCCTCTTCCTTCTTTGCCTGTTCTTTTAGAAAATCAAGAAGAGCATGGCTGTCCCTCAACATCTTTCTTGACTACTGGCTGCTTCTCAGAAGGAGTAGAAGTCGGTGTGCTGACTGAGCCACTGATAGTGGCAGTCAGGTTTATTGCAACAACTAACCAATTGTTTACAGGGCTTGACATTAACTAGCCACTTTGGTGGGTTGAAATTTTCAGAATTTCTGCAGGCCCTTAAAAATTTAGTTTATTGTACAATAATTGTATTTACTATCATTTTAATTATCTTTATTATAACTTAATCTTAAAAATCTTAAATTTGGGGACAGAAAGATAAGAATCATGATGTGGCTTAATATAAAGATTAAACTTCAAAAGGCTCTTGTTCCAAAAGTGCCACCTATTGGCAGAGAATGAATGTGCACTTTCAATAAGCCCATGCTGATTTTGTTTAGAACAATGTAAAAACAGACCCATATTTAAACGGGTCATCGGATGCCCATTTTCCACAAGTTGATATGATTCTTTAGGGTCTTAATGAAAAGTCTATAACATGCTTTGGTTAAAATTTCTCCATGGTAGCGTAAATAACACCTTTTTTACCTTGCCAAAATCAGCTCTGCAAAAATCATCCTGTTCTGGTCGAGGTTGCTTTAAATGTTAATGAGCTCTGCTTGCCCCGCCCCTCTCTTCTCTCTGTGGAGTGACGAGCCTGTTTACTTTAGCTGCGAAACTTGCTAACTAACACGTTGTTAGGAAGGCGATTGCAGAGATTCATAAAAAACCCTTATACTCACTTCTGCTGTAAGTGAAGCTGGATCACGAATGATTCGCACGAACGTAGACGCATTTATGTAGATCGGGAGGCGCATTCCATTCACAAACAAACGCAATCCACTGCATCTTCAGCGGCTCAGATGTCGGGAGTAAATGACGACCACTATGTTCATTATTACATCCAGCAACACTATAATGATTTTTATCATTATGGGGTAGATTTGTACATGCACTGCCAACACACATTAATGTTCAAACAACATGAAAAAGTGAACTTTGCATCTGATGACCCCTTTATGAACCTAATATGCCTTCTAAAAAATCAAAGCAATTAATGTAACTTTATTCATTTAATGTATAATGTACATAATTTCCCAACAACAAAATTGTGGCCAGTGAAAAAGCTGAGTGACTGGTAACTTCGGAAAACCAGTACCCACAGTGGCTGGTGAGCAAAAAAGTTGTTTACACTGCAGACGCCTGTGGCGCATTACAGCTTTGACAAGGTTTTATATCATCCTCTATGAGCTACCAACTCACAACAGGAGCATTTCATAAGCAAAGTAACTGGATTTGTGAGACCATGTGATTTGACTGTCAAACAGTGTTTTTCTTGATTTTTTTTTTGTTCTACCATGGTTAAGTTGGCTAAATCATTATGTTTTTTTTTCCTGTTTAATAGTGTCAATCTATCTTTAGCGAAGCAGTATGGAGAGCCATTTCCCATTTCTGGGAAACTTCAGAGACACGTCCCGACATGGCTGTTATAAACAAAAGCATTGACTAGAATAGCTGTGATTAACTCTGGTGGCCATGTCAGAGCCGTAACGTCAATGTTGGGGAGTACCTAGTTACAAGTAGCGACGCTACTAATGTAACGTAATGTAATGTAAAATTTTTCAGTAGCGTGACAGTAGCTAACTACTTTACGACGAAAAGCTACATTCTGATGAGTTCTGACAAGTCACAAGCCTTTCAATGCATTGAGGCGGCAAATCGGTTGTGATAGCATGCATCTCGGCACTTTACAGTCTGTCCACAGGCAAGAGATTGATGATTTTGCAAAGGATGTACAGGAGTGGATATTTCACATGAATCAACTGTAATTTATGCAATACAAAGATGTGGTTCACATTGAAGACTTAAACCATATACTGGAGGTGAATAATAGCCTTTTAAATTGATTAATTTTCCTGATTTATTGCACTCTATATCAAATGTCTATTTTACAATGATGTCCCATCATAATATAATCTGTCCCCCACAGTTTTGAACACTAATCGAACAGAAAATAAATCCTAGTCAACCTGAATGTATCCTACTCTCTTTGTTGTTTTAAACCCCAAATATTTTACTCATAACTTCATTGTATTTTACTTATTAACTGTATTATAATTCTTCATTAACAATTATTAATTATGTGTAATGGTAATTGTAAAAATAATAATAAAAATGTAAAGTAGTTTCAATGTAGCTACTTTTTGATAGTAACTTGTAGTGCTAGCTACGTTTTCAGAAGGGAAGCTTGAAAGTAGCTTAACTTGACTGTAACAGTTCATTCTCATGGACCACAGGAGAATGAACACCATAAATATCACAACATCAAAATATCAAAACATTTCAAATTAGGTTTTGTGTTTGATAGCATGCACTGGTGGAAAACATTATAGTGAGAATGACATTTTATATATTTATGTGAAAAATTACAGAAATCACTACCTTGCAACTGCTAATTTGATAGTCATTTATGTGACGTCCTTATCACATAGAGACAAACGGGATGATGTTCAGTTTTTGCAAATTGCTGAAATCTGGCATCTTTATAGGAGACGACCTCCACATTCAAGATGTTCATGTCTTTCTTTCTTCAGTCATAAAGAAATTGTTTTTTTGGTGAAAACATTTCAGCATTTCTCTCCATATAATGGACTGATATGGTGCCCCGATTTTGAACTTCCAAAATGCAGTTTAAATGTGGCTTCAAACGATCCCAAATGCGGTTGTAAACGATCCCAGCCGAGAAAGAAGGGTCTTATCTAGCATAACGAAAAGTTATTTTAATAAAAATAATACAATTTATATTCTTCATGCCAAATGCTTGTCTTGTCTTACTCTGCCTGGTGTAAACTTCTTTGAACAGAATGAAGATGTTTACATTTTTCTTATGTTGTCTAAAGATCTTTTTTTTTTTTTTTTTAAACAAATTGCTGCCCTTCGGAAGCTACAGAAGATACTTACATGTTTCCCAGAAGACAAAATAAGTAAAACTTACCCTGATCTTCAAATTCAAAAGGTTTTCACCCCCCAGCTCTTAATGTATTGGGTTTCCTTCAGGAGCTTGAACCTTCCCTAATAGTTGCATATGAGTTCCTCAGTTGTCCTACCATATAAAAGTGAGAACACATTGCAAATAGTGAGGAACACTTGTGCCATAAATGACAGAAAAAACTTGTCAGTGTTGGGAAAAATGAAGAACACTTTCTTTTGTTTTCAAATGGGATGTTTTACTAGAACAGTGTATTTTCATCTAAAATGAACTCTTTCATAAACATTAATGACACACCTAATGCATCATCTGCTAATGTAGATCTGGCCTTAGAACTTTAAAGGAACTAAAATAGAGCCTGAAGAGTTACTAGTATTGCTCTTGATTACTCTGATCTTTACAATTATATGATTGTCACAATTATAGTGGTATAAGCCCCTCTGGCAGCAATATGGCTGCCCACTGCTCCGGGTGTGTGTTCATGGTGTGTGTGTGTGTGTGTTTGATCACTTCTCACTACTGTGTGTGTGCACTTGGATGGGTAAAATGCAGAGCACAAATGCTGAGTATGGGTCACCGTACTTGGCCACACGTCACGTCCTTTCCTTTCCTTTCCTTCCTTCCTTTTAAACCATGCACTGCAGATATTACCTGAATATGATTATCTGTGACTGACAGCTAGCGGCTGAAATGGGTACTGCAGTCCAAATTCAAAATATTGGAGAGAGCCTTAAAAATGAAGACTCCAAAATAAAATTCTGGAATAAATCATATTAAGACATCTTTAAAACTTTTGGATATACAGGCATGCAAACTTCAGAGAAAAAAAAAATATGGCACTCAGATATTCTCTATTCCATTGTTTTGACAGACAGAAACAAGATTGATTTCCAATTTCAACATTATTTGTTCTTTAGACATTTCTCTTTTAAAGAAACCATCAGCTGAATGCAAAGTGACCCACATTTTGTATTTGACGAGTGAAATTTTTGTACCGTTCATCTATTAAGATTTGTATTATAGTTTTTCTTGATTGCTTTGATGCAGCCGTCAACTCAAACTCCACATTTTCAAAACAGTTAACACACAGGCCTGAACAGTGGCACTCATGGTCAAAATGACACATTTTGTTTGCAGAATGCTCTAACCGTGCCAAAACATTTAAAATATGCAACAAAAGCAAATTTTACCTTCAAACAACACAACTTGCAAACAAGTATATGAGCTCTTTCTGTCAATCATTACACAATGGACAACAAAATACAAAATACAGAACTCAGTGTGAATCAGTGCACCATTGCTTGTCATTGTAGCCTATTGCCAGTGCCATTTGTTGTCTTTCTATATAGGTGGTGTCAAATTTGCCTTTTTGGAAAGAATAAGAAATGCTTTGATTCCTTTTTTTTCTTGATTCCATGACATTTATTTTTTTCAAAATGTGTCTGAAAACTGAAATACTGTAAATATTTCAGAGAATACATGTAAACCAAAATACAGTAAAATCTATTAGAGTATAAGAAATTAAGAAAATAAAAAAAAATCTATTACAGTAAAGTTATAAAAATCTATTAGAGTATAAGACAAAGCCACTATTGATACTCGGTTTCTTCTGTTTTGACGACGGGGCCACATGGCCTCATTTACATCACATTCAGTATCCTCTCTCGCAATGCACCTAGGGAAAAATCTTCTTGCATGCCTTATCCAACCTTGACATTCCTCTGCACCTATTTCTTGGGCAGCAGCAGTCATTGCATTCAGCAAGGGCATTTGCTCATAGATATGGTGATCATAAACCTTCCACCTCCAAGCACTGAAGAACTCCTCTATGGAATTCAAAAATGGGGAATATGCTGGGAAGAACAGCATCATCATTCGAGGGTGTACCCCAAACCACTTATTGACAAGACGAGAGTGGTGGGACGCCACATTGTCCCAGATAATGACGAAGAGTGGCATGCCAGGCCTCAACAGCCCTCTCTCCTTGGGTGGACTTAGCCACTAATGAAGTGCATTCAGGAATGTTATGAGGCGTTCGGTGTTGTATGGGGCAATAGCGGGGATATGGCATAGGACACCATCATTGGAGATGGCAGCACACATGGTTATGTTGGCACCCCTCTGTCCTGGAACTGTGATAGTGGCCCTGTACCCAATGAGGTTCCTTCCACGTCTCCTCACTTTGCTGAGATTGAAGCCGGCTTTATCAACATAAATGAAGACATGATGTGCCCCCTCAACTTCAAGCTCCATTATTCTAATGGAGTAAAAAAAGTAAAAAAAGGCAAAATTACAATGAAAGGTGACTCCAGTTGACTCTAACTGCATGATATGACAAGGCATTACAGTATGGTAATGTTTCCTTACCTCCACATATTGGCATCTGGCCTCCTTCACAACGTCAGAGTTCCTTTGAAATGGAGCTGCTCCATGGCCATATGGTTCCTTCTTAGGACGCGCCTTTGGATTCTATAAAGAATACATGTAATGGGAATGAGGAAACAGTTCCATAAAGTATATCACTGAAGATATCTCTGTATCTACTGTACAGCAACATTACCTGTTCTCCAGTCGAAAAATTCTGACAATGGATGCAACAGTGTTTCTGTTTAGAACAGGTTGGACTCTTTGTCCAGCCTTTCTAAGAAAAAGGCCATGATTGATAACGTGATCAATAACAGTTGCCCGAATTTCATCTGAAACTTGAGCCCTTCCAACTACACCTCCACCTTGCACACGGACTCCTCTTCCTCGGACCCCTCTACCTCTTACTCTCACTCTCATCCGCCTTAGACCTCCTCCATCCTTGCTGGCAAAGAACAACACAGACGTGGCACCTTTTTTTATAAGGCCTGCAGACTGATTGCTAATTGAAGATTTGTGTGAAGGAGTGTCAAACAGATGCTTCAGTGATTTCATACTGATCTAGGTAGTTTCTAATAGTTAGGAATATATGGTTTCTGTTGGGTTACCATAGCAAAAACAATGGAGTGTGGACTGCTTGAATAACATCCGTGTTAACTGTTTTGCAAAAGGGTGGGGAAAATGTGCCAATCCAGAGAAAGGGATAACACATTTGCAAGACGTGTCTTCTGCTCTGCTGAGATAGTGATGATGAAAACTGAGTGGATCCTAGTTTCTTTAACCAGGTCAAAGCAATCAAGAAAAACTGTAATTTATTAAGATTTATTTAAATTAAGATGCCAAACGAAAAGTCTGTTAAGCACCCAAATCTAAAAAGACATTAAGATATCTTTAATAAATCCTGAGTTACAGGTTTATAAACTTGGGAAAAGAATTAAAAAGTGCTTTTTACCATTTTTTGTCACCATTGGCAGATTGCTAAAATTGACAGATTTTACTAATGGAGCTAACTAAAGGAGTAAAAATAACATGATGCTGCCATCTTTCTGAGGTCATTTTTACCCTCCTGTAATTTGGCTCTAATTACTCAGTAAATATATGTCTGTGACATTTAATATTTTGACTTTTTTCTTCATTCATGTATTTCTTTCACCAGGGGGGGAAAAAAAAAATCAAAAATTTGAGCCAGGGACTTCTGGTTGAGTTGACACAGAATGACCCAAGTGTGTTCACGACAAGTAAACTAATACATAGCCTTTGATCTCAGAGCCCTTCAAATAATAATAAAGTTGATAATTATTAATGTTTAGATATGTTAGCTTGAACTGTGTTGTTTAAGAACAAACCAGCCAGAAATTCAATTAAATAACAAGGTTAAATAAAGGTTTACTGTATGTTATTGTTTGACTGTGGTCTCCTTACCATGACATGTTTGTCAGCTGAGTTCAGGTACATAGTCTCCTTGCAATAGTATGGTTTGAATGTTAGTACATGTTTGCAAATTGATGTATTACTGAACACTTTAAGTGAAGCTAAATATAAATTGCTCTATGAAAAAATATGAATGAAAAGTGCACACTTTAACCTGTTTATAAAATTGTGAGTTTACATCATATGAAGAGGAAGCAACATCACCTGTGTAGATATCTTTTTCATTTGCATGTGTCATCAGACAGTTTGCATACAGGAACAAACTGTACAGACCCTTTCTGTAGGGCCTGTTTCCACCATATTCAAATTAACACACGTCCAGAACATGACAGCAACAAAGACCAACACAGAGAAAAATATCAGAAAAACACATCAAGGAGGAAGAGAAAGGAAAAGGGATTTTTTTAAGAGTAATAAACAAATGATGTGATGCTGAATGAGGGATGAGAGCAGATATACTGTAATGAACACATTAAAGCTGCAGACAGACTCAGACTCAGGACAGAAACACACGACCTCTAAAGTAAGAACAACTCACTTCATTCTTTAAAATTAGACTTTTGACATGTTAACATTGTTTTAATTATTGTGTGCAGTGCATTTATGTTCCTGTTGAGATGGATTTTTAATTATTGCTGAAATCATGTTTTACACCTAAATTAATCTGTAAATATTATAAAGTTTATTTGTGTTTTTCTTCCTCAGAAATGAACCAAACTCTATTTTTCGTTCTTCTTCTCACTGGTGAGTGTGTTTGTGGTTTTATTAAGTTTGATCCTGTTATGAAAAACATTAAAGCAAAGTCTCTCTTTCACAGCTCTCTGCTCCGTATCTGAATGTGTTCAGCGTCAGTATCACTTTACAAATGAGATGAAGACCTGGACTGAAGCTCAGAGATACTGCAGAGAGAAATACACAGATCTGGCCACCGTTGACAACATGAACGACATGAACGAGCTGAAGAAGAGCGTGAATGTTGGAAGTCTTTTGTATGTCTATATTGGGCTGCAGAAGACGGGTCGTGATAAATGGCAGTGGTCTTCAGGTGAACCTGCGCTCTATCTGAACTGGGCTACTGGACAACCAGAAGGCACAGACGATTGTGCTATGATGACAAATGGACAATGGCATGATATACCATGTAGTAATACCCAACCTTTCATCTGCAACAACAGTGAGTTCATTTATGCACTATATACCACATTGTAATTGAACACTAAACAGTATGAATATTTAATTTGATCACAACTTTAGTAGAGACTGGATATTTGTCTCACTTTCAGTGTTGAGAAAATTTCTGTTTCAACATAATATTTGCCAGAAGAAAAGACTTCATTCACTGAACACACTTTGATCTTTTGTTGTCCCTCTGATAATTTGTCACAATGGAAAAACTTACCATTAAAGAGCATAAAGATCTTTTTACAGTGACTAGAGGTGATTCAGCTTGATATTTTCAGCCTTCAGTATCTCAACAAACAGTTGGGATTGTGTGTTGTTAAACATGCCTTTCCTTCCATGTCCTTCTGGTTCCGCGGCTTACCTCCCCAAAATGATTGACACGGTCGTTGTATTCAGTGCTGGGCTATGCTCACGCTGATGAAGTGCTTGTTGTTGGTTCATGTTTTGCTTTTACGCGAAGCCGCGGCTCACCGTGACTGCTTCCCATTCCGGTCCTTCTACTTCCAGGTACAAGGCTGCTCCTGTCCAGGGCCTGTAAGTTCTCTCCGGGCAAAGGCTTACACGGCTTCTGGACAAGCTGAGTCCGCCCTGCACACCATGGCCATCCTGTGGGTGTTCAGGCCAAGGCGTATGAGATCTGTACGAGGGTGGTTCCAACCTAGAGCTACAGGAACTGCACTCAGTGACTACAGGAACTGCATTCAGGTGTAGAGCTTGCTATAGCGCTTCCCCCTTAGGGTGATTATGCTTCTTCAGTTCAGTAAGTTTCCCCAGGTGAACCCTGAACTACTCCTTCCATCATTCTTGCACATTTCACAATCAGCGGAGGAACTTGCTATTAGAACCCAATACAAGGTAGGCTGCCACATGTGAACTCTTGTATTGGATTGGTGCTCCACATGTAGTGGCTCCTCATGTGGCCTCATGTGTGTATTTTCCACCTATATTCCCTTGAGATGCGGTGTTTCCCCTGAGACAGGCTCTGCCTCTAGGTTCTGAGTTTCGGTAGTCTCTCCTTATGTGGAGCCCACCTCAGAATCCTCCCTATGTAGCACTTCCTCTGTGTTTCCTTAGGTGATTTTTCACATGTTACCTCCCCTTCGGGTAGGATGTGATCTCCGTAGTGGCTTTCCTCCCTTGGGAGGAACAGACACCGTCCCAGTGTTCTTGCCAAGATTCTTAGCCATTTTCTACTGTTTTTTTACTACGAGGAAAGGCTCCGGCTGAAGGACCTCTGCCTTATGGCGCCTCTCCAGTTGAGAGCAGGTCAAGTTCTTGGGCGTTGGAAGGTCACGAAATGGTGAGGTGCGTTTACTCCACACGTTGGCTTGTCGATATCTGTGCCCCCGATCACTCGTGACGCAGTCCGGCAGTTGTCATACACTCGACACAATGTCGGAGTGAACGACAGATGGGGAACGTCTGATAGAGGGAACGGAGACGTTGTGTCCCTCATGCCACAACTCCAGACTGCCTCTGACTGGTTTGAGACACTCTTGAGTCCTCAGAACAGAACAAGTGAGCAGATGCCACACTGGCCTATTTATACCCGGATGCCGGGGCGTGCCCAGCTATGGAAATTCTGCACACCCAATTTCACTGGCCTTTTCTCAAAGTTGTCAGAGGTGTTTGGGCTCCCAAGAGTGACCCCTAGTGTCGTACACACGACACAACATCTCTGCTCCCTCCATCAGGGAACGAGAGTTACCATACGTAACCGAGATGATTTGATAGTGAAGATATTTTAAAAGTCACAGCACTGATATCACCTTTCATTGCTTCTATTTTTTTCTCTCTGTCTGACTGACTGACTGTATGTGTTTCATTTAATGGTTTGAATGCACATGTTTCAGCCAAACAGAATGGAGTTTTAGACAGATGATGGTATAATGTGCAATATGTTTAACGTTGTGAATATTCAATATATCACCAGCAGTAGAAGCAGCTCAAGTCTTTGAATGATATATTTCTGATATTTCCACCACTGCTCCCATTCATGTCCAAACCATAAATTAGAGTAAGAATAATGAACTGATTTTTTTGCTCTTGTTTTTCTTAAAGCAAACACAGGACTTGTCCTTGTCAATCAGATGATGAAGTGGAGAGACGCTCAGAGTTACTGCAGACAGAATCACATTGATCTGGTCAGTGTGAGAAACCAGAATGAGAATCAACAGGTTGAGCAGTTCATTAGTGATAGAAATTTATCTGGATCACATGTCTGGATCGGTCTGTTCAGAGACTCATGACAGTGAGTCTCATGACAGTGAGACTCATGATCAGAGCGACTCCTCATTCAGATACTGGAACCCTATTGAACCTAATAATATGGGAGGTGCTGAAGACTGTACAGTGATTGAACCGAATGTTCAGGGACAATGGAATGACATCCCTTGGAACTATAAATATCCTTTTGTGTGTCATGAAGGTGAGTAGATCCTCACAAAACACAAACAATCCATTCATCACCTCCAGATCTCTTAAAGTTCACGCTACATGTCTGACATGACAAATTCATCCATAGTGTTTGTTCTGCATGTTGTTTTTGATCAGTCTCGCTCTAGTTTCTGCTTGTGGTTTGTTTTGTGTCCAGACATTGATTCAGAACTGATTCTGATCCAAGAGAATCTGACGTGGTCTGAAGCTCTGAGATACTGCAGACAGAATCATGTGGATCTGGTCTCGGTTCATTCAGAGGAGATTCAGCGTCGTGTGATAAACGTGGTTAAACGGGCGTCTACTACGGCGGTGTGGTTGGGTTTACACAACTACTGCAGCATGAACATGTGGCTCTGGGTGAGTGGAGAGATCGTGTGCTATCACAACTGGGCTCCAGGGAACGGAACGACACGGGAAAACTGCAGCCTCGAGAACAGAAAAGGAGCAGTTCAGTCTGGAGGAGATCAGCGCTGGATCAGCCTTCCTGAATCTCACAAACTCAACTTCATCTGCAGCAGAAATGCTGTTTTCATAGGCTACTTCATTCGTTTTCTGAGTTACTTTTATGTATATATTTTGTTCTTTAGTTCTGCGAGGTTTACACGAGTGAATATGTGCACAAAACAGAGAGAGCACAATAAAATATGAATATATATTTGTAGCTGGACATTAAATGTGCCTCATGTGAAATTTTAAACCTACAAGTAAGTGTATTTTTATGATAGCAGTAACTGTAAAGGGACTATTGTAATGGGAAATCAAATGTAAGCTAATACAGTCCTAATTACTAAGCTCAGATGAGCTTTAATGCTTTAAAGACCAATTTTTGATTGTTTTAATGTTCTACTAATAATCATAAAATGTACAGCTGTCATAAAACCAGAGACAAAGGCTGCATGGCTAGAAACTGCTGATCACCTGAATGCGCAAGTAGCAACCATGTTAAAATATTTTCATATATCTCAAAACAGTGTCATTATATCATGGGCAAGGCAAGGCAAGGCAATTTTATTTATATAGCACATTTCATACACAATGGTAATTCAAAGTGCTGTGCATAAAAGTAATTAAAATCATTATAAAAAGTAATCACAACAAAAAAAACAAGGATTTTAAGAACATTTAAAATAATTTGAAAACTGATTTTAAATTCATTAAAACCGGTAAGAATAAAAATGATTATACAGAAAATACATAGCAATCAGTTCCGCTGTAGTGCAGTACTCATTTAGTAAGTGCACAATTAAACAGATGAGTTTTGAGTCTAAGTTTAAATGTAGCTAATGTTTTAGCACATCTGATCTCTTCTTGAAGCTGATTCCAACTGCAGGTGGCATAATAGCTAAAAGCAGATTCCCCTTTGTTTCGTGTGAACCCTAAGTATTTCTAATTGACTCAATCCTAATGATCTGTGTGGCCTGTTGGGTTTATATAGCAGATAGGACTTTTACTTACCAAAGCTGCTTATGGGGTAAATTGAGTACTGTTCCAGAATAGGCTATTCTGCTTGTTTTTAAGGATTGATTGATGATCACATGGGAAAAAAAAAAAAAAAAAACTTTACTGCATTACATTGGACCCAGGTCTGCAATTATTTAACATAACATGCTAAATGTGGCTCAATTTTTTTTTATATGACAAGTCTGTCTGTGATCATGGGCATCACTGCATGTACAAAAAAAAAAAGCAATAAGTATTATGTATATAGCAGTCAAAAAAATCTTTTTTTTCTAGCCCCGGAAAGATATTGTTTGCATTCCATTTCTACCACAACTTCACTTTAATCTCTCTATCATTCTATCAAGGTTTTCAGACTTTATTTACCAAAAATTGTGCCTGTGTGTAGGATTGCACAATTTGGCCAAAATGTTGTTTTTATCAATATGACTAATTCTGATTATTGTTATTACATAAACAGAAAACTGCAGCATGACCTGTTAACATACAGGAGGCAGAAAGGTATAAAAATTTATTATAAAACTAATTATGATTTAAAATCTTAAAAAAATAAAAAAAATATTAACTTCTAAAATCTTATGCATTTACTCTGAGAGAGGTAAAAAATTCTCTACACTGAAGGAGGAAAAAAAACAAAAACTTAGAAGTATTATGATTCCTATTTTTACCCAAAATAAGGTGTTTATAATAATGCAATGCTAATCAACAGCCTTTATCACTTTATAGAATATTATATAAAATAATGATTTTGCCTCATTCTGTGATGTGAAACCACATCAGATCAAAAACTTATTTAAAAAGCTCGACTGATGTTATTAATTGAATTTGGAGCAAAATCATATAATTAAAATTTTCTCAATAGACAACAGGTTTGTAAACAGACTGAACCCATGCAAAATCCATGCGCATGTTCTACTGAGGTAAATTTGAACACAAATTGTGTGGTTTTTTTTTCATACGTTCAACACATATGCCGCACTGTACAGCACTGATGTGCGTTACCTTATGTAAGGTGCATGCGGCTTTAAGTTGTGCTGCGCACACTGATCGGTGGATGGCATTAAAGTAAGAGTGAGTAGAAAGCATGCAGCGCTGTCTGCGCTCTATAGCTCTTGCGGAACTTTGATTTTAAACACGGATCTTTCTGCGCAGCGCCGCTTTAAATCGAACGCACCTAAAAAATCCAATTGACAACCTCCCTTAAGGCGGGGCCCTAGGCGTCCACCTGTATCGCCTGTTGGACGGGCCGGCACTGAAAGCGCTGCTCCAGGGCAGGAGTAAAAATATCAGTACTAAACTGAATTATGCACTGATCTCGGGGCAGGAGTACTCAATAGGTCCATATGACTCTTATTTTTAGTGTACTGTGTGTTGCTCTCAGGGCAGGAGTACTCCGTATATTCGTATTACTGTTATTTTTACTTAATTTTTCACTGCTCTTGGTGCAGAAGAACTCAATAGGTTCATATTACTGTTATTAAGTTGGCTTGAGAAAGCCAACTTACTGATATGTTATTTAAACTTATTATTATTATTATTAAGTTGGCTTGAGAAAGCCAACTTACTGAAATCCGACTTAAACTTAAAGTTATTATTATTATTCTTCTGAGACTAAAATTTCTGACTCTATCTCCTCCTAGAGCTTTAACTCTACAAACTCCAAACTCAGCCCAGATCTTCAGACTGATCTGACCAAGTGTACTTGTCTTTTCTAACTGATCAGACTTACGATTTTCCTAAAACTGACAATTAAAACTGGGAAAAATCCACTGATCTATAATAGAGAACTGGATAGCTCATGACGTCATTGAAGTGAAGCTACTGCGCCACCATATTGCTATTCCCTAGTATTTGCAAACATTCTATTGAATGAATAGGAAATAATACGACTTTAATGAGAAAACGTCACCTAACAAGTCGGCGTTTTCATATCTGACATCTCACTGTACATTCTCACAACGCAAACGTCCTAAGCATGTAAATGGATATTGTTTAATGTTGGGAATTCCCTCTGCTTATTAAAAAGTTACCTTCATATACAGTAGCAAACATAAGATGAACATGATAAACATCGGACATTCAGCCTACATAACATTCATTTTGAGATAAATGTTAATAATAAACGTTAATAATGCAAAAATGTTAAATATAACATTTTGAATATAGTAATGTCAATGATTTAAATAACTAAAAAGATAAAATGAAAATGAAACTTTAAAAATGAAACTAAAACTGTCAGCAGATGGCATTAAGTCACTGATTTTATCACTAAATCATTCACAACTCTCTTTACGAATGTGTAATTGAATCAATGACTCAGAATCGTTTTAAAACGTACATTCATTCATAAACGGAACACATCTGTGTTTGAATAGAGATGCAGGTGGCTTTGTTTCAGATTTTCATTGACGAAAGTGAGCAAAATCAGGTGGTGTTATAGTCAGATAAATGTAATTTAAGGCACTTAATATAATTTGCACGATCTTTAAGAGCTTGAAATAGATGTTGCTCACTTAGGGACATTAAAATATGCACATCATAACTTGGAGAAATAACTGACTAATTACAATTGGTACGGATTTAAAGACAAAAAGCTTTACTTCCAAGATTTGAATTTCAATACAACATAGAGCAATGTAACAGGCTTGTATTGTATTATTTATTGTATATTCAAATCAATTTCAAATACTAATTCCAGATATATGTTCATGTTTACTATTTCCTGCATAATTCCTTACGTTAAGAAATATATTTTGTGTTAGATCAAAACTGTGTCGGGAAGTGCTCAGCTGACCCACTCACCTGAGCGATTTCAAAACATCGCTTATCCTACTCGAAAAGACGATAAACACTGCAAATAAGATTTTAAGTAAAAATGAATTTACATACACATGTCATAAAAACTAGTCCTGTGTGACTGATACGCTTAAAATCGGGTGATTTTAGGTCAGAGGGTTAGCTGTGAGTCAATGGTGCTCTCTGCCGGTAGGGAATAGTAAGATGGCGGATCGAACACTTCCGGTGGCTTCACTGCCTGACAGCAGTTTAGAACACAATGAGCGATCCAGTCATTATATATAGATCAGTGGAAAAATCCCATAGACTTACATTGACGGAATGTTCAAATGAGCCAGCACTTTTCAAATTCCAACTGTCAAAACTCCCAGAATCCTTTGAGACTCAATCAAACTTCCCTTCTATGTACTGTATTTCTAATCCATTTAAACTCATTCAAACTCATCTATCTATCTATCTATCTATCTATCATCTAACCATTACTAACTATCTATCTATCTATGGCTAGCAACCAAAATCATGATAGTAACTTGTTCATCATGTTAGAAACATGCTAGGAACTTTGCTAATCATGCTAGCAACTTGCTAATCATGCTAACAACATGATAGTAACTTGCTAAGAAATAGCAAGTAACTTGTTAGAAACATGTTAACGACATGCTAATTATGCTAGAATCATGCTAGCAACATGTCAGTAACTTGCTAATCATGCTAGTAACTTGTTAATCATACTAGTAACATGCTAGTAGCTTGCTAATCATGCTAGTAACAAGCTAATGACATGCAAATCATGTTAGAATCATGCTAGTAACTTGCTAATCATGCAAATACCATGCTAACAACTTGCTAATCATGCTAGAAACAGACTAGCAACATGATAGTAACTTGTTAATCATTTTAAAAAATGCTAACAACATGCTAGTAACTTGCTAATAATGTTAGAATCATAATAACAGTATGTTAATTATCTATCTATCTATCTATCTATCTATCTGTCTGTCTATCTATCTATCTATGTGTCTATCTATCTATGTATCTGACAGACTGAATTCAAACTTTAAACAACATGCTAGCAACTTGCTAATCATGCTAGAAACATGCTAGCAACATGCTAATCATGCTAGAAACATGCTAGTAACATGCTAATCATGCTAAAAGCATGCTAACAACTTGCTAATCATGCTAAAAGCATGCTAGCAACTTGCTAATCACGTTAGAAACATGCTAACAACATGCTAATCATGCTAACAACATGGTGACAACTTACTAATCATGCTAAAACATGCTAACAACATGCTAATCAGGTTAGAAACATGCTAAAAACTTGTTAATCATGCTAGAGACATGCCAGCAAATCTATTATCTATCTATCTGTCTATCTATCTATCATCTATAATCTGACCATTACTATCTATCTGAAAAACTGCATTCATACTTTAACCTTCTCAAACTTTTTCAAACTTTCTGGTCTGGCTTTCTCAAGCCAACTTAAAGTTTGTCTAGACAAACTTTTTTATCTAGTTTTTAGTGTATTGCCCTCAGAGCAGGAGTACTGAATATATTCGTATTACTGTTATTTTCACTTAACTATTCACAGCTGTCAGGGCAGGAGTAAAAATAACAGCACTAAACTGCTCTTGGGGCAGGAGTACTCAATAGGTTCGTATTACTGTTATTTTTACTAAACTATGCACTGCTCTCAGGGCAGGAGTAAAACTAACAGTACTAAACTGAATTATGCGCTGCTCTCAGGGCAGGAGTACTGAACGGGTCCGTATTACTGTTATTTTTAGTGTACTATGTGCTTCTCTCAGGGCAGAAGTACTGAACAGTTATTTTTAGTGTTACTGTTATTTTTAGTGTATTTTAGTGTATTTTTAGCGCTACTCTCAGGGCAGGATATACAATTTCTACATGATTGATTGATCTTTTATTTTATTCTTCCGTGTAACGCCACGCCAGCAGAGGGTGTCCTTACCCATGAACTGACTGTTGCTGCTCCCTCTGCTGCCTCGTTGGTTACTTCCTGTTTGGTGGCCATAAAAGGAGGCCTAAACCAAACAGAGACTGTGAAGTATTGTTTTGCTCTAGTGGACTCTACCAAGCATTTCTCTAATTTCATTGCCTTGTTTTTTGTCACGGTTTTGTTTCATGGTCATAGTTTTGTCTTTGTTTTCTGCCATAGTTTTGCCTTGTTCATTGCCATAGTTTTGTCTAGTTTTATTTCCTTGTTTATTTGTTACTTTTTGGACTGCTCTCTCTGGTTTTTGGACTCTGCCTGTTTTGTGGATTACACTATTGTTTTGCCTTCGTCACACTGTTCGTTTGGATATTGACCCTGCCTGTTTGACTACGATCTGTTTATTAAAGCTCGCAATTGGATCTTACATGCTTCTTACGAGTCCGCCTTACATTCAGTTACCTGGAGGAGTTGCAAAATCTGGACAAATCAAAGGCACTAACACTGAAGATCTGATGCTGCCGAGTCCAAAATGTTGCAAAAATGGAGATGTATGAAAAATTGTATATGTTTGGTTCCACTTGAAAAAAGCACATACTAGCCAGATTATATAATAACCAGAAAGTATCTACAATATTTCATAACTGCTCCAGCACAGCGAGTGGGAGCTGTTAAGAACAAAAAGACAAGAAAAGTACTTAAACATTTTAAATGAGTCATTATTATGGCAGTAACAGGTATGCAATACAGGTAGGGCTACAATTACATACATAAAAATATAAACCAAGCAGCTTTGTCATTATAGTTCCTCACGTCTGCTGCGTTCTCAAAACTCTGCCAATTTGATAATACCTAAAATATCAAAATCAAATGCAGGCGGCAGATCATTTTCTTATTATAAACTCTGGAACAATCTACCTAACACTGTTCGGGACGCAGACACACTCTGTCAGTTTAAATCTAGATTAAAGACCCAACTCTTTAACCTGGCCTACACATAACACATTAACATATTTCTATAATTCAAATCCGTTAAAGGATGGTTAGGCTGCATTAATTAGGTCAACCGAAACCGGGAACAATTTCCATAACACCTGATGAACTCGTTGCATAGCAAGAAGAATGGCATCTACGCTAATATTAGTCTGTTTATTTCTTATTCCGAGGTCACCGTAGCTACCAGATCCAGTATGTATCCAGATCAGATGGTCACTGCAGTCCCCTGGATCCAGTCCGTACCCAACCCAGACGTTGGATCAGCACCTAGAGACGACCTCTACAGCCCTAAATGTCAGTGGGGATCACGTCAAATAGATGAGCCCCAGAGACAGATCATCAGTGAGGAACCTGTCACCTAGACGGCCGTTGGCGCAAGACCACGGGAACCGGATGAATCCTCTGTAATCTGACTTTGCTGCAACATGGAACTTTTGCATTATTGACACACTATTGTCCTATTAAAAACTGTAAAGTTGCTTTGACACAACCTGTTTTGTTAAAAAGCGCTGTATAAATAAACGTGATTGATTGATCCAACTGAGTACTCCTGCCCTGAGAGCAGTGCATAGTTTAGTTAAAAATATCAGTAACACAAATATATTCAGTCCTCCTATCCTGAGAGCAGTGCATAGTTAAGTAAAAATAACAATAATACGAATATATTCAGTACTCCTGCTCTGAGGGCAGTGCATAGTACACTAAAAATAACAGTAATACTAACCTATTGAGTACTTCTGCCCCGAGAGCAGCGCATAATTCAGTTTAGCACTGTCATTTTTACTCCTGCCCTGAGAACAGTGCATAGTTTAGTAAAAATAACAGTAATACGAATATATTCAGTACTCCTGCCCTGAGAGCAACACACAGTACACTAAAAATAACAGTAATATGGACCTATTGAGTACTCCTGCCCCGAGAGCAGCGCATAATTCAGTTTAGTACTGATATTTTTACTCCTGCCCTGAGAGCAGCGCTAATGTTAATGCAAGCGCTAACTGACTAATGAAATGTCACGGAGATTTGAACGAGTTCTGTTGTCGTATATCGTCATATCGGTATCACAGACAGCGCGGTAGCATTGGAAAAGCATGTGTTACTCAATCTACCCCATAAGCAGCTTTGGTGCGATCGACTGATAAAGCAGTTGAATGAAAATGCATATGATATGTAGCCCATGATTACTTGTTCCGTGCATCTTTGCCCGCTGATTATCTCAGTAAACATTAGAGATGTTGACTTATTTATTTATTTTTTTAAATAAAATACATGGTAAATTCACTTACTTTGCAGCAAATGCCTCCCATGAAGCGTTAATAATGTTTCTGTCTGAAGTATTCCCTCCACACGTCCAAATTTCCTGACCCCGCCTCTGCTTCAATTTCATTGGTTAAATCTGTGAACCAATCATTTTCCTTTCTGCCCTCAGAACATTTTTGAGTAAGTAAAAGTCCTATCTGCGTTTATATTCAGTGAGCATATCTGCAATATATTTAGGTCCTAGGAAATTTAGTGGTTTATAAACGAGTAATAGTACTTTAAAATCAGTCCTAAATGTAACTTGAACCCAGTGTAAGTGTCACGAATCCTGTCCATGATCTTCAGTCTGCTCGTCTTGCCATTCTGTTGACACTCGCACTGCACAAACTGTTGCACTACACCCTGGACTGCGTTTCCCATGCTCCACTTCACTGTTTACGCACACAACAGCTGCATCCAATCACACTGTATAAATACGAGGCTGTCACCATCATTCAGGTGGCAAAGAAAAGGCACCGTAAGGACAATGCTGCAATTACTGAGTCAAGTCAAGTGACGGCATCGTTTCCCGAGTCAAGTCAAGTTACAGCTGCGTTTCCGAGTCATGTCACGTTGCAGCTGCGTCTCCTGAGTAAAGTCAAGTTGCAGCTGCGTTTACTGAGCCAAGCCAAGCTACAGCGGATCTGCAGGAGTCAAGTCAAGACCCAGCGCGCACTCCCGAGCCCGAGCTGCCTCCAGCGCGCACACCAGAGCCTGAGCTGCCACCAGCGCGCACTCCCGAGCCCGAGTTGCCTCCAGCGCGCTCACCAGAGCCCGAGCTGCCTCCAGCACGCACACCAGAGCCCGAGCTGCCTCCAGCGTGCACACCAGAGCCCGAGCTGCCTCCAGCGCGCCCTCCAGAGCCGGGGCTCTCTCCAGCACGCCCTCCAGAGCCGGGGCTCTCTCCAGCGCGCCCTCCAGAGGCGGGGCTCTCTCCAGCGCGCCCTCCAGAGCCGGGGCTCTCTCCAGCGCGCCCTCCAGAGGCGGGGCTCTCTCCTGCGCGCCCTCCAGAGACGGAGCTTTCTCCTGCGCGCCCTCCAGAGATGGAGCTTTCTCCTGCGTGCCCTTCAGAGCCTGCGCCTCCTCCGGCGCCTCCCGAGCGCCCTCCAGAGCCTGTGCCTCCACCGGCGCCTCCCGAGCGCCCTCCTGAGCCTGCGCCTCCTCCGGCACCTCCCGAGCGCCCTCCTGAGCCTGCGCCTCCTTCAGTGCCTCCCGAGCGCCCTCCTGAGCCTGCGCCTCCTCCGGCACCCCCCGAGCGCCCTCCAGAGCCTGCGCCTCCTCCGGCGCCCCCAGCGCGCCTTCCTGTGCTTGCGCCTACTAAGCCTGACTACGGCTTAAATTCCCCCAAGAAAATTTTGGGGGAGGCTACCCCCTTGATCAGCCATGGCTTCCCGAACCCCCTGACCTGCCATGGCCACAGGGACTGTGGACTCAGCCATGGCTTCCCGAACTCCCTGACCCGCCATGGCCAAATGAACAGTGTACTCAGCCTTGGCTCCCCGAACTCTCCGATCCGCCATGGCTTTATAGACTCTGTGCTCCGCTATGGCTCCCCGAGCTCCCTGATCTGCCCTGGAGGCTCGAGCGGGGCAGACACCGGAGGGATAGGAGGTACGCCTCCAGGGCGGATCAGGGAGCTCGGGGAGCCATAGCGGAGCACAGAGTCTATAAAGCCATGGCGGATCGGAGAGTTCGGGGAGTTCCCTCCCCAGTGTGGTTGTTACGGCGCGAGTCGCGTCTTGGGGGGGGGTAATGTCAGACCCCTGTGAACTATTTTGTGTGTTTTCCCTCGTGTATGCCCATATTTGGACCTTCCATTTCCGTTTCTTGTTTTTACGTCACTGTGTCATAGTTCACCTGTCTCCCCCTGATTGGTTGTGTCAGTGTATTTAAGGTTTGGTTGTGTATGTCTAGTTTGTCGGTGATTGTATTGTCATTCCCTTGAGTTTACGTTGTGGTTGCTGTTCCCTGCCGTTTCTTGTCCGTTCTGTTTCCCTGTGGATTATTTAATAAACTCTATGTGCTGGACTTTCTCGCTCCTCCTCATCTTTCCACGCACACAACGCCAGCGTAACAGAACTGTGTTGTTTAAGAACAAACCAGCCAGAAATTCAGTTAAGTAACACTAAAGGTTTACTGTATGTTATTGTTTGACTGTGGTCTCCTTACCATGACATGTTTGTCAGCTGAGTTCAGGTACATAGTCTCTTTGCAATAGTATGGTTTGAATGTTAGTACACGTTTGCAAGTTGATGTATTATTGAACACTTTAGGTTAAGCTAAATATAGATCGCACTTTGAGAAAATATGAATGAAAAGTGCACAATTTAACCTTGTTTATAAAATTGTGAGTTTACATCATATGAAGAGGAAGCAAAATCACCTGTGTAGATAGTTTTTTTCATTTGCATGTGTCATCAGACAGTTTGCATACAGGAACAAACTGTACAGACCCTTTCTGTAGGGCCTGTTTCCACCATATTCAAATTAACATAAGTCCAGAACATGACAGCAACAAAGACCAACACAGACAAAAATATTAGACAAAAAAAAAAAAACACATCTGTCACACCCCTGTGGACTGTTTCTTTGGTTTTTCCCTTTAGATGTCCTTATTTGGTCTTTCCTGTTCCGTTTTCTATTATGACATCATTGTTTAATCACTCATACCTGTCCTTATCTGATTGGCTTGGTTATTTAAGTTTGGTTCTGTTCCCCGTTTGTTGGTCGTTTCTTAATGTCGTATAACGTCTCTTAGTGTTGTTTTCGTTGTGTTGCGTGTGGATTCCCTGCTGTTCCTGTTCATTCCTGTTCCGTTGTATGGATTATATAAATAAACTGCTTGTTCCTGATTTCCTCATCCCTACTCCTCATTCCCGCAGACGACGCATGTGACAGAAGAACCAACCGCAAACAATATGTTCTGAGCTGAGAATTTCCTAATGAACATCCAGCAGGCGGAGAGGCCGTTGGAGCAGTACGTGGAGGAATTCTTGAGCGTTTTACACCTGGTGAGTTGGAGCAATTCTATGATTAACGCGTTTTCTGATGGGGCTAAAGGATGACCAGTTGTTTTGTTCCGTGACTCCTGACGATTGCCGCAGACCCGTAGCGGAATTCATCAACCATATCCTTGCTCTCTGTCATTCCGACTTCTATATCGATGTGGAAGATTCTAAACTTCCCCCCATCCGAAAACACGCGGACGCTCCAGCTCACCACCAGCCAACTTCCTCCACCTGCTGTTCCAACGAGCTCACTCCCTCCGGTCCTCCCTCGCTCTCCCCAGTTCTCCGGAGCTCCTCCCTCATCCTCAGCCGGCCTTCCGCCGCCCCGTGCTCTAATCGGCTGGAAGCAGTTCCGCGCTCGAGTCAGCCTGCAGCCGCCCCACGCTCTGAACCGACGGCTCCTATTATGGCAAGCCACATATGCCATAAAAACAATATGGACCAATATGGATTACTCTCTCCTTCGTCTCCGCTGTTCCCGTCCAGTCCTCCAGAGCCTGAGCGCCCTCCAGAGCCCGTGCCACCAGAGCGCCCTCCTGAGCCTGCACCTCCCGACCACCCTCTTGTGCCAGCGCCTCCTAAGCCTGGTCCTCCTGTACTCTCCTGTAGAAAATTTGGGGGGGGGGCTACTCCCCTGATCCACCATGGCCGTCTGGACTGTTTACTCGGCCATGGCTTCCCGAGCTCCCTGATCCTCCATGGCTGCCTGGACTGTGTGCTCCTCCGTGGCTCCCTGAGCTCCCTGACCCGCCATGGCTCCCTGAGCTCCCTGATCATCCCTG
The DNA here is from genome assembly GCA_036247105.1 of Cirrhinus mrigala. NCBI lineage: Eukaryota > Metazoa > Chordata > Actinopteri > Cypriniformes > Cyprinidae > Cirrhinus > Cirrhinus mrigala. Next base: position 7,815,977 of record CM070010.1, read on the forward strand.
GGGGCGTACCTCCTCTCCCTCCTATGTCTGCCCTGCACAAGCCTCCAGGGCGCCCACCCCCCCCTCCCCGGTGTATTTGTTACGGCGCGAGTCGCGCCTTATGGGAGGGGGGAGTAATGTCACACCCCTGTGGACTGTTTCTTTGGTTTTTCCCTTTATATGTCCTTATTTGGTCTTTCCTGTTCCGTTTTCTATTATGACGTCATTGTTTAATCACTCATACCTGTCCTCATCTGATTAGCCTGGTTATTTAAGTTTGGTCCTGTTCCCCGTTTGTTGGTCGGTTCTTAATGTCGTATAACGTCTCTTAGTGTTGTTTTCATTGTGTTGCGTGTGGATTCCCTGCTGTTCCTGTTCATTCCTGTTCCGTTGTATGGATTATATAAATAAACTGCTTGTTCCTGACTTCCTCGTCCCTACTCATTCCCGCACATGACGCATGTGACAACATCAAGGAGGAAGACAAAAGAAAAGGGATTTTTTAGAGTAATAAACAAATGATATAAAGCTGAATGAGGGATGAAAGCAGATATAATAATCACATTAAAGCTGCAGACAGAAACATCAGACTCAGGACAGAAACACACGACCTCTAAAGTAAGAACATGTTCACATGTTCATTCTTTAACTAGAATTAGACTTCTGACATGTTAATATTTTCATAATCATTGTGTACGGTGCATTTATGTTGGATTTTTAATCATCGCTGAAATCATGTTTTACACCAAAATGAATCTGTGAACATTTGAAATCTGAGTTTTTCTGTATTTTTCTTCCTCAGAAATGGACCAAACTCTATTTTTCATTCTTCTTCTCACTGGTGAGTGTGTTTGTGGTTTTATTTATGGTTTCTAGTTTCATTAGGTTTGATCCTGTTATGAAAAGCATTAAAGCAAAGTCTCTCTTTCACAGCTCTCTGCTCCGTATCTGAATGTGTTCAGCGTCAGTATCACTTTATAAATGAGATGAAGACCTGGACTGAAGCTCAGAGATACTGCAGAGAGAATTACACAGATCTGGCCACCGTTGACAACATGAATGACATGAACGAGCTGAAGAAGAGTGTGACTGATGGAAGTTTTCCGTATGTCTGGATTGGGCTGCAGAAGACGGGTCGTGATAAATGGCAGTGGTCTTCAGGTGAACCTGCGCTCTATCTGAACTGGGCTACTAGAGAGCCAGATAGCAATACTAATTGTGCAATGATGTTAAATGGACAATGGCATGATATACCATGTAGTGATACCCGGCCTTTCATCTGCAACAACAGTGAGTTCATTTATGCACCATATACCACATTGTAATTGAACACTAAACAGTATGAATATTTAATTTGATCACAACTTTAGTAGAGACTGGATATTTGTCTCACTTTCAGTGTTGAGAAAATTTCTGTTTCAACATAATATTTGCCAGAAGAAAAGACTTCATTCACTGAACACACTTTGATCTTTTGTTGTCCCTCTGATAATTTGTCACAATGGAAAAACTTACCATTAAAGAGCATAAAGATCTTTTTACAGTGACTAGAGGTGATTCAGCTTGATATTTCCAGCCTTCAGTATCTCAACACAAACCTATAAGGGCTTTGTTTTTCATATGTAGATTAACATGAGAAATGTAATGTAGTGATTTGATAGTGAAGCTAGTTTAAATGTCACAGAGTTGACGTCACGTTTCTGTGTTTCTTAATGTTTTTTTTTCTCTGTGCGACTATCTGACTGTATGTGGGTTTCTTTTAATGGTTTGAATGCACGTTTCAGCCAAACAGAATGAAGTTTTAGACAGATCATGGTATAATGTAAAATATCTGGTATAATGTAAAACATTGTGAATATTCAATATATCACCAGCTGTAGAATCAGCTTAAGTCTTTCAGTGATATATTACTGATATTTCTGCTCCCGTTCACATCCAAACCATAAAGCAGAGTACGAATAATGAACTGATTTATGTTTTTTTTGCTCTTGTTTTTCTTAAAGCAAACACAGGACTCGTCCTTGTCAATCAGACGATGAATTGGAGAGACGCTCAGAGTTACTGCAGACAGAATCACATTGATCTGGTCAGTGTGAGAAACCAGAATGAGAATCAACAGGTTGAGCAGTTCATTAGTGACAGAAATTTATCTGGATCACATGTCTGGATCGGTCTGTTCAGAGACTCATGGCAGTGGTCAGATCAGAGTGACTCCTCATTCAGATACTGGAACCCTATTGAACCTAATAATATGGGAGGTGCTGAAGACTGTACAGTGATTGAACCGAATGTTCAGGGACAATGGAATGACATCCCTTGCAATGATCAATATCCTTTTGTGTGTCATGAAGGTGAGTAGATCCTCACAAAACACACACAATCCATCATCACCTCCAGATCTCTTAAAGTTCACACTACATGTCTGACATGACAAATTCATCCACAGTGTTTGTTCTGCATGTTGTTTTTAATCAGTCTCTCTCTAGTTTCTGCTTGTGGTTTGTTTCATTTCCAGATAAACTGATTCTGGTCAAAGAGAATCTGACGTGGTCTGAAGCTCTGAGTTACTGCAGACAGAATCATGTGGATCTGGTCTCGGTTCATTCAGAAGAGATTCAGCGTGGTGTGATGAACGTGGTTAAACGGGCGTCTACTGCGGCGGTGTGGTTGGGTTTACACAACTACTGCAGCATGAACATGTGGCTCTGGGTGAGTGGAGAGATCGTGTGCTATCACAACTGGGCTCCAGGGAACGGAACGACACGGGAAAACTGCAAACTTGAAAACAGAAAAGGAGCAGTTCAGTCTGGAGGAGATCAGCGCTGGATCAGCCTTCCTGAATCTCACAAACTCAACTTCATCTGCAGAAAGAAAGAGTGAGAAACATGCTAATGTGTTTTCTTACGTTAATGGTTTTCATAGGCTACTTCATTATTTTTTTGATTTACATTTATGTTTGATTTGTTCTTTAGTAAGTTCTGAGTAAATCTGATGTGGTTTGGTTACTGGATTTTAAAAGTGGTCAGAAGTGTGTTTTATTTCAGTATAATGAAAAATGTGTCTTTTAATAAACTCTTTGTATACAGAGGCCCCTTTCTGAAAGGAGGTAAAGTGAAAACTCTGTGTTAACCCTGAAATAAGGTTAGTTACACCAAAACACAGTGGGAGTGGGAAAACACTTTTGACATATCTATCTTATATCACAAGCTGACTTAACTTCCTGTTCTGGTCTCGTCCTCTTCCCTTTTGTAATGTACCTTTAGGGAGAGGTATGTTACTTCTGATTTTCTCTTAATTATATTTAATCTTTATATGAATTATAGCTTTTATATCAATATTGTCACTCAGATTCAAGTGTATAATGTTACTTTTCTTACCTGTGTGAATATTTTGCTCTGTTTGAGTTATATTTTTGCCTTCTACCAAAACGTGGAAATGAGAGCCCGTGGTGATACGTGTACAACAATTATTTTAAAGAAATAAAAATAAAGGCAAACCCATCTAAGAGGCTACTTGTTTGTTTTGTCTAGTACAGTCCTGCACATACATCATGTCACCTAGGGTTCTCAAACTCAAAGCTTTTTGCAAACACTGCCATTCTATAAAAATAATAAAAGCCTGTAAAAAGCTATGCTTCTGGCTTACTTTGTTTTATACACTTTTTTTGTACAACATGTTACTTTCTGAAATAGTCACTCTGTTGATGCTTTATGTGAATACAAGTTCACATTGACCACAGTCATCGGTCTCATCCGGGATGGCGACGAATCTGCTTATGGACAGGAGGTCGAGCAGCTGTCTCTCTGGTGCAGTCACAACAACCTGGAGCTTAACACGCTCAAAACTGTAGAGATGACAGTGGACTTCCGGAGAAAGCCCCCTGCACTCCTCCCTCTCACCATCATGAACAGCACTGTGGCTGCAGTGGACTCATTCAAGTTCCTAGGAACTAACATCTCCCAGAACCTGAAGTGGGACATTCACATTGACTCAGTTGTGAAAAAAGCCCAGCAGAGGTTGTACTTTCTTTGACAACTGAAAAAGTTCAATCTACCACAGGCACTGATGACACAGTTTTACTCCGCTGTCATTGAGTCAGTTCTGTGCTCTTCTATAACTGTCTGGTTTGGGGCAGCCAGTAAATCAGATATAAGAAGACTGCAATGGACTGTTAGGACAGCAGAAAGAATCATTGGTGTGCACCTGCCCTACCTTCAGGACTTGTACATCTCCAGAGTGAAGAAACGGCCAGGAAACATCTTCCAAGACCCTTCTCACCCCGGACGCAACCTGTTTGCACTTCTCCCCTCAGACAGAAGCTACAGATCCCTGAGCACTAAAACATCTAGACATAAAAACAGCTTTTTCCCAAAAGCCATCTCCAGCTTAAACAGATAAACATGAATCATTACCTGGGTTCTACAATTCATTTCTGTATTTCTTTCTCCATTTCTAATTATTGTCTCTTTCTGTAGTATTATGATGTACATATACATGCACATCTCTTATTTATATAGCTGTATATAGAGTAAATAATGCACAATCTGTACATAAATCTTCTGTTCCAGATTCATAAATTTTTATTTATTTTTAAGTTTTTATTTTATTTGAATGTTTTTTTGTCTGTTCTCATGTCAGATATGTATGTATGTATGTATGTATGTATGTACCAGGAGCACCTTAAAACCACAACAAATTCCTTGTGTGTTTGCGCACACTTGGCGAATAAAGCTAATTCTGATTCTGATTTTGATTTATTTTGCAGCTGTATAGGCAATGTTGACTTTGTTTAAAAAAAAAAAGGTAGTGAACTCATTCATACTTTCATTTATTCATTCAAATAAATATATAAACATATACACAGTGTTTTTTGTTCTCTCCATGCAAATAAACTATTCTGACATCCATACAGTAGGGGCTTTTTCACTGCGTAGTTCAAGGAACTGGCCAGCATGGTGGTTTCAAGAGAACAAATTTCCCCCTCAGGCTGTTTTCCTGGTTGCATTTGCATTAGATGCAGGAACTCTAAAGCGTCCGACATCCGCGTCTTTATGGGCAGCATCTACAAATGTCAACAGCATTTGTTTTTTTTTTCCATGTTCATGAAATAACTATTTTTTAATTTTTTTAATATGTTGGCTAGCCTGTGTTTCGTATGTGTTTAGCCAATCAGCATAGACTTAATCTCTGGTAGTTCCTACTCTGAAGTAGAAGCTAATTTAGTTTAGTTAATTTAGTTAGAACTACAACCATTCCTAGTTCCTGAGGTGTGAACGTGCCAAAAAAGCAGGTACCTCCGCCAGTAGTTCCGTCATGACAACTCTCAGAGGAATTGGCATGGTAATGTACATGACAATGTTAACGTGTTTGGTCTTGGATCTGCTACGCTGCTGCTGCGGCAGAGCAGGTACTGAGCCTTGCTACTGCTTATACATCTGCTAAAGAAAATCTTAAGCCTCTTAAAAGTCTTTGTCCGTACTCCTAACAATTCTGGACCTTAAAGGGGTCATCAGATGCCCATTTTCCACAAGTTGATATGATGCTTTAGGGTTTTAATGAAAAGTCTATAATATACTTTGGTTAAAAATTCTCAATGGTAAAACAACACCCTTTTTACCTTGCAAAATCAGCTCTGCAAAAATCATCCCATTTTGGTCGAGGCTGCTTTAAATGCAAATGAGCTCTGCTCGCCCCACCCCTCTCTTCTCTCTGTGGAGTGACCAGTCTGTTTACTTCAGCCTCATTTAGCCAATGTCAGGAGTAAATGACGACCACTATGTTCATTATTACATCCAGCAACACAACACCTCAATCGGAGGTATTCTTGTCTAACTTACATCCCTGGTCCAGCATCGAAACAAAGAGGGTGGACTGTTATAGCTGATCTGAAGTAAGAGCTCATGTCAATCAACTATTGTGGGAGCGGCCTCTGTGGGTGTGACGCCACACTGACAGGCATCTGAGAATGACTCGATTTGAAAAAGAGAATATTATTTTTTACAGATTAATTTTTATCATTATAGGGTAGATTTGTACATACACTGCCAACACACATTAATGTTCAAACAACATGTAAAAGTGAACTTTGAAAGAAAGGTTTGCTTTTAGTCATTTCAAGTGTTTACACCTCTAGAAACGGTTCAGACAGTTTTTTCGTTTTTAATTGTAATGCTTTATCTTATGCTATTTTTTTTTATTTTTTTTATTTTTTTTTTTGAGTAAATGAGTAACATGAGAAACAGAACAGGTGCGTCTCATTTCGCTCCCTAAATCGTAAAACAGTTCGTCGTAAATATTTTATGCATTGACTTGATTATTTGTTCCCTTGTTCAATAGTGGTGATGCAGGCAATACATAGACAATACGCAGGCAAAAACTTGGAACGAGAGTTTTGCGGGTGAAAGAGCCTCAAACCACGGTCATTTAATTACCCAAAGTGAAAGTAAAAACTGACCGAGCTTTCAGCATCTGTCGCCGCAGCAACGGCGCACCAGAGGTGAATCTACATAGAACATACGTCGATAACCAAAAATAACAGTTCATTTATTGCCTTAATGTATCAGATAGTGAAAAATCAACTTTTTAAACAAGTTGTGCGTGCACGTTTAAAATAAAGCTACTGCGTTTGATTTACATTTCTGATTGATTGTGTTCAGAAGTATTAAATTATTATATCATTGTAATAATTATTATTAACTATAATTCATGACAGTATTGTTATTACTGTTATAATTAGTGTCATTAAGATGTTTTGTTAATGTTTTAATCATTGAATTCTTAATAGGGAGCTGATTGAAATGCACCCAGAGAGTTCATTTAGATTTCTTTGTCTTTTTGTTAATTATTCTCATCTTAAAGGTGCAGTGTGTAATTTTTAGCGGCATCTAGCGGTGAGGATTCGAATTTCAACCAACGGCTAAGTCCCCCGCTCACCCCGCCCTTTCGAAACGCATACAGAATCTACGGAAGCTGACACAGGACAAAAATGTCGTCGTCTGTTACACCTGACAGTAGCCAATCAAGCGATGAGGTTTCTGTACAAAGGTAAGTCAAAGAATTATATTTACTTTTCAGCAAACCAATATGTTATTGCGAATATTATTGTTACTCATTGATCATTGTCTCAGGTTTATTCGCTGACTTTAGTTATATTTTTTGTATGACAGTTAGTAGGGTTGGGCGACGTCTACCAAATTGGCATCGGACGAAGTCTACAGTGAAACATCATGATTAAAAGTTAAAGTGAAATGCGATCGTGCATACGAAATCAGTTTCAATGCCATGCACATTACTAGTGGCCCCCTGATGCCCGCAATTTATATACAGTATAATGACTTAACGATATGACTGCGAGAGAAAGTAATGAAATATATATATTTTTCCATCTAATGTTTATTGCCTTTAAAACACAACTTTCTTTCCGAACACGGCATTGGGATGCGGTGGCTTGCGGGAGGGGAAAGGGAGGAGGGGGTGCGATGGGATCACAATGCCGTGCGATTTCTGCCGTCGTCTGCCCCGACTTCGTCTGGCTGCATCAAGTTTTCTTTTTTTTTTACCGACGAAGACTGACGCTCTGCCGGTTCTTGAACAACGTACTGACGAAACGCGCTCTGTAGAGGTTTGTCCGTTTAGGGCTACTATAGAAACATGGTGGCACTAAATGGCGACTTCCATGTAAGGGGACCCGCGGTGTATGTAGATATAAATTGCTCGTTCTAAGGTTATAAAATCATAACGGCTTATTATGTAAGGTCTTTACACACCTCTGAAAACACAGTTTTGTATGCTATATTGCATTTCTGCCAATAAATTCTCCTAAATATTACACACTGCACCTTTAAACACACAGAAAATATCCTGGCGACACAACTAAGATCCATTTAAAATATATAGATGGCGTTTATTAAAGAGGGGAGTGAAGACGTGAGGACAGAGGTCAGTATTAAATAAGAAAAACAAGGTACAATTGCTATGCTTCTCCTTATTTTGTTAAATATTTTAAAGGTTCTGCAAGGTGTATGTAAACCTATGATCTAAGCTGTATATTTTGGTCAGAATTATTTCACTCCTATACTAGTAAAACCATGTGTTCATGCTAGTGATGGGAGAAACGAACTTTTCAAAGCTTCAAAATCAATTGAACCAATTGCTTTACAAAATGATTAATTTTTGCAGGGCTTGCTTTGTTTGTTTTATGGACAGCTTCTATACGGAGGCCAGTAAGAGACTATTAAATACTTCTCATCCTTTTAATTAATTTGGCTTGAGAAAGCCAACTTACCGATATGCTATTTAAACTAATTATTATTATTCTGAGACTAAACAGAGATGGCAAAAGTACACACATTCTTCACTCAAGCAGAAGTACAGATACTCATGTTTAAAAATACTGGTAAAAGTAGAAGTAATGACTACACTTTTTTACTCAAGTTGAAGTAAATAAGTATGGGCTCAGACGTGTACTTAAGTAAAAAGTACCCATTACTACTACCTGTTTTAGTGTCACACTGGTAACTGAACCTCACATCATATTGACACATTAATACAAAATAACTTACATTTAAATTTTGTTAGCTAATGAATGTATCAACGCTAAACAACCACCATGTAGAACAGGGCCAGACTGGGACAAAATTTCAGGCCGGAAAATCTTACACTCATCCAGGTCATCATATACACCCAAAACAAACTCTGAAACCATGGACAACCCTGTTTTTTGTTTGTTTGTTTGTTTGTATGGCCATCACATTTAAATAAATGTTTAAAACCTTAGGCTGGGGCCATGCAAAATAAAAAAAAAAACGCTCTCTCTTGAACTGCGCCTTCACTTCCATTTTCCTTTTCAGTCTCTTCATTTTCCATAATATCTCTCTACATTTTCCACTAATTTTCTTGTACCTGTCACTTTTCCCATCAGCCATTTACTGTTATGAGCAGAACTGTCTCCACCTTGTTGCAAAACAACCACCTCATTATATTATATTTGCAGTAACAATTTTATTTACATTCAATTTGAAGTATCACATCATGTCCAGGTGTTGTTGTTTTATCTTAAAATGGCTTAAATACTATAGATTTAACAAAACTATATTTTCTAAATTGCCTAAATATCAAAATTAGTACAATAATGATTACATCATGACAATAACTTTACAGAAAAATCCTAATACTGAACATATTATTGCATTATCATGAGTCATATTTTTCTCTTACCAAAATGAACCATGGTTTATTACAGTAAAAGTATAGTAACCATGTTTTTTTTTTTGTTTTTTTGTTTTTGATTTGATTGATTGTTTGATTGATTGACTGATTACAGTCTGTTTTTATTTAACTACAACCATAGTTTTACTACACATCTCATGGTCAGACAGTGGTTAGTGTAGCAAAATCCTGGTTCATTTGTGGTTACCATGGTTTAACTATAGTAACCATGGATTTTGGTTTTAATTTTCATAAGGGTTGTGTTGTTATCTGCCCTAGCTCCCTCTGAACGTATTACAAAACGATGCTTTATAACATTTGTTTGCTAAATATCCACTGTAACTTTACAGTAGATAATGATGATGTCCTTTAGCATAGAGTATTTTGAGTGATGATAGTAATTTAGTTTTGTTTATAGCACTACTGCTGTAGTTTTGTCTTTGTTTACTTAGTTAAGCATTAAACTCTTAACAGCCTGTTTACAGATTAAACTGACCTGCTCTTGAAGTCCTGAACAGGCCAGTATTTTTGTCTCTGATCCACCCGGGCGCTTCCACTCCATTCTTGAGTCACTCGCAATGATTACTCTGAGAGAAACCGTTTTGGCGGAGCGCGCGCAAGCTGAATCATGCTGGCAGGAAAGACTGACCGATCCATGATTTATTACAGATTTGTTGTTGAATAGTGATCCAAAAAATGCAGATTAAAACTAAAGTAACGAGCCTGGGTTGAAAATGTAAGAAGTAGAAGGTACAGATATTTGTGTAAAAATGTAAGGAGTAAAGTAAAAAGTAGTCAGAAAATAAATAGTGAAGTAAAGTACTGATACCAGAAAAAACGACTTGTACTTCGTTACTTCCCATCTCTGAGACTAAATTATTAATCATGCTAGAATCATGCTAACAACATGCTAGTAACTTTCTAATCATGCTAACAGTATGCTAGTAACATGCTAATCATCCTAGAAACATGCTAGTAACATGGTAATCATGCTAGAATCATGCTAACAACATGCTAGTAAATTTCTAACCATGTTAACAGCATGCTAGTAACATGCTAATCATCCTAAAAATGCTAGTAACATAAACATGCTAGAATCATGCTAACAGCATGCTAATAACATACTAATCATCTTAGAAACATACTAGTAACATGCTAATCCTGCTAGAATCATGCTAACATGCTAGTAACTTTCTAATCATGCTAACAGCATGCTAGTAACATGATAATCATGCTAGAATCATGATAAAACATGCTAGTAACTTTCTAATCATGCTAACAGCATGCTAGTAACATGCCAATCATGCTAGAATCATGCTATCAACATGCTAGTAACTCTCTAATCATGCTAACATGCTAACCATGCTAGTAACTTGCTAATCGTGCTAGAATCATGCTAATCATGCTAGAATCGTGGTAGCAATATGCTAGTAACATGGTAATCATGCTAGCAACATGCTAATAAAATTCTAGTAACTTGCTAATCATCCTAGAAACGTGCTAGCAACATGTTAGTAACTTGCTAATTATTATAACATCCTAGTTACATGTTATTCATGTTAGTAACATGCTAACAACATGCTATCTATCTATCTATCTATCTATCTATCTATCTATCAGAGACTGTATTGCCTTCAAAACATTCAAACTTTAAGCTTTTAAAACTACTTTAAACTTCAAACTATTTCAAACTAAAAACCATCAAACTTAAAACTTTTAAACACTTTTTAAACTCTAAACTTTCTGAAACTGTTCAAAATTTCTGGTCCAGCTTCCTCAAGCCAACTTAAAGTTTGTTTTGACAAACCTTTTTATCTAATTATACAATTGAAGCCTCATTTACTGAAATCATGTGACTTTGGCAGTTTGATACATGCTCCGAAATAGGGCTGTCAAACGATTAATTGCATACAAAATAAAAGTTTCAGTTTGCGTAATATATGTGTGTGTGTCAGGCATTCACTACAGCCACCTCCATCTGACACGTTACCTACAGCACTGCCCACTCGTTCAGCGTCTCTGGAGTTCTGATCGCACACACCTGCAGCCACTTACCACGCCCTATAAAAGACTCTCTGTCTCAGTCTAGCATTGTCTGGTCTACCATTCACAACCCCTGCGTTTTCTCCGACTTACCAAGAAATACCAGTTAAGCTGTTTTGAACCATCCTTACATCTTGCATCCTGTGTTCTTGGTTTTTGTCAATAAATCTCAACATATTACTGCTTACCGCTGTTTCTGGTCTCTTCCCTTGGCTAATGTGACAGTGTGTGCTGTGTGTAATTGTTATATGTAAATACACACAACTTAATTTATATATTTAAGAGATGTACAAAATATTTGTATTTATTTATTTATAATATAAATGTATAAAAAGTATAATAAATACATATACTTGTAAATATTTCTTAAATTTGTACATGAATGTGCTTGGGTTAATATATACATAATAATTACACACAGTACACACACATTCATTAGGCAAACTCAAACTTTTATTTTGTATGCAATTGCGGTTAATCATTTCACAGCCCTACTCTGAAACAATTGATTCACAAAAGCTTCACAAAGCAGTGCACTAGTTCATGCAGTTGCTCATTTAGTAAAGTCTGTTAAGTTGAGGTTTTCACAATATCATAACTAAGAACATATCATTTCACTGTATATGTCACAAACGCGGTCTCTGTGGCTCCCCCTGTCACAGCGGGAACCGTCTCCAGAGTTTTAACTACATATCCCATCATCCCGTGCCTGGGGCGCGCCACTTCCGGTTCCGGGTCTCCCGGTTCACTTCCCCTCCGGCGGCCATTTTAGCGTGCCGCGCCGGAACGCCCGTCGCGAAGTTTTGTATGGTCATGCCTTCAATCCTGAGCGTTTTTCTATCGGACTGCCTTACTGTTGCCAACCGGACTGTTAACATTGTGTGTGAACCTTTGCTGCCAGCCTTTTGTCGACCCTCGCTATTCTCTCAGATTATTGTGTTTGCTCGCTGCTGGCCCCAACCTTTCTCTATTGGATTTGCCTTCACCACAACTGACTGCCGTTGTTGACTTCCGCCTGTTTTCGTTACTGGATTTAATAAAGCTGTTGCTCATGGATCCAACGTCTTACGATTCTTCCATGACCGCGTCACAGAAAACTTTGCCATCTTCGGATCCAGCGACAGTTGACCAGATCGCGACGGAGATGTCCGCTCAGGCCACTCTCCTGACCCAGCATCAGCAACTCGATCGCCTCACCGCCCTCACGGAACAACTGGTTCAGGCGATCCAGGGAATGCGAACCGCCACTCCATCCATCGCACCTCCTCCACCTGCTCAACTCCCAGGAGCCCAGCCCATCACCGCCAGCCCCCGTCTCGCATTTCCCGAGAAGTTTGATGGAACAGCGGCTAAATGTAAGGGCTTTCTACTTCAATGCACTTTATTTGTTAACCAGCAGCCTAACCTGTACGCCACCAACGAGAGCAAGATAGCCTTTGTCTGCTCCCTCCTTACCGGGAAGGCACTGGATTGGGCTACCGCTGTTTGGAACCTGGGACAATCAACTTACCCCTCGTTCGCCACCTTTCTCCAAAGTTTTAAGGAGGTGTTTCAGCCCAGTCCAGAGAGCAGCGAGGCAGGGGAGCAGATAGTGGCTTTAAAACAAGGCCGTCGCACCGCTGTTGATTACGCCCTGGAGTTCCGCACGCTGGCAGCACAGAGCGGGTGGAATGACGGTCCCCTCAAGCTCCATTATCGGAGGGGATTAAACCAGGACCTGCAGGTGGAGCTGGCCTGCCGGGACGAGGGGCTCACGCTGAACCAGTACATAGATCTCTCTATTCGGATCGACAGTGTAATGCGTTCCCGGAAGCCTAACCGGCCACTCCCCAACGTATTCCCGAATCAACCTGCAGCCTCCTCGGCCCCAGAACCCATGCAATTAGGAACCACGAAACTCACCGTTGAGGAGAGGGAACGGCGGATTCGAAACAACCTGTGTCTCTACTGCGGCCAGGCGGGACACATACGGGCCACCTGCCCTACTCGACCACCCCGACCCCCCACCTCGGTGAGTGCAACCAAACCTTGCTTAAATCGATGTGAAATACCTGTGATACTGAGTTCTGAGAGCATTTCTATCCAGACCAATACTTTGATTGATTCCGGCGCAGCCGGTAATTTCATAGATGAGGACTTTGTCAGGACTAATCGCTTGCCCACTCTTTGTTGTGTTTCCCCTGTGGCAGTGGCCACCCTCGACGGGAGACCGTTAGGTTCCGGCCGCATTGACTACACCACGAACGATCTCACCCTCTACCTCGAACCCAGCCACCGTGAAACCATCCGGTTCTTTGTTATCTCCTCACCTCAGTCACCCCTCATCCTGGGCTACCCGTGGCTAAATCTCCATGAACCAACCATCTCCTGGGCTGGAGGTACCATCACTCACTGGTCATCCTACTGCCACCAGCACTGCATTCACCCAGCTCATGTGACTCCATCCCGGTCCACCACTCACCCTCCCAACAGCACCATACCCATCGAATACCAAGATTTGCTCGAGGCCTTCAGTACCATCAAAGCCACAGAATTACCACCTCCCAGGCCTGGTGACTGCGCTATCGAATTAAAGCCTGGGGTAATTCCGCCACGGGGACGCGTCTACCCACTCTCCCAACCAGAGACCGAAGCTATGGAGAAATACATTAAGGAGGAACTTGCCAAGGGATTCATCCGACCTTCCACCTCTCCCGCCACGGCAGGCTTCTTTTTCGTTAAGAAGAAGGACGGCGGCTTGCGCCCCTGTATCGACTACCGACCCCTCAACGAGGTGACAATCAAGTACAGGTATCCACTCCCACTCGTTCCTCCGGCCTTGGAGCAACTACGATCTGCCAAGTATTACACCAAGCTGGACCTCCGCTCAGCCTACAATCTGATCCGCATCCAGGAGGGGGATGAGTGGAAGACGGCCTTCTCGACCACCTCAGGTCACTACGAATACTTGGTGATGCCCTTCGGCCTAGCCAATAGTCCGTCCTACTTCCAGGCGTTTGTTAATGAGGTATTCCGGGACATGCTGAATCGCTATGTCATCGTGTACATCGACGACATCCTCATTTTCTCCAATTCCCTCGCAGAACATGTACAACACGTCAGGGCGGTCCTCCAGCGTCTTATCCAACACCAGTTATATGCTAAAGAGGAGAAGTGCCAATTTCATCAACAGAACATTGCCTTCCTGGGTTATGTAATCAGTCCCGAGGGCGTGGCCATGGACGACTCGAAGGTCAAGGCAGTGCGTGAGTGGCCTCGACCCAAGACCCTCAAGGAACTTCAGCGGTTTTTGGGATTCTCAAACTTCTACCTTCGATTCATTCGCAACTTCAGTACGGTAGCCTCTCCACTCACCTCAATGGTCAAGAAGGGAAAGACCCATTTAACCTGGTCAACCGATGCAGTGCAGGCCTTCCACGAACTCCGACACCGATTTACCACAGCACCCATCCTCCGGCACCCTGATCCCCAACTACCCTTCCTCGTGGAAGTTGACGCCTCCAGTACCGGAGTAGGGGCTGTGCTCTCTCAACGACAGGGTCAGCCTCCCAAGACCTACCCTTGCGCCTTTTTCTCACACAAGCTCAGCCCGGCCGAGAGGAATTACGATGTGGGTAATCGGGAGCTGCTCGCCATTAAGCTCGCCCTAGAGGAGTGGAGGCACTGCCTGGAGGGGGCACGGCATCCTTTCACCATCTTAACCGATCACAAAAATCTGGAGTATCTCCGTGCGGCTAAGGTCCTCAACCACCGCCAGGCTCGGTTTGACTTCGAGATCAGCTACCGTCCAGGCTCTCAAAACCTCAAGGCTGACGCCCTCTCCCGAGTCAATGAACCCGGCCAGGTCTCCCACTCAGAAAATATCATACCTGCCGCCCTCATCGTCGCACCTGTTACCTGGGATGTCATGACCGAGATCACTGAGGCCCAGATCCAAGACCCTTTTCCTGCGGACTGCCCTGAGAACCTCACCTATGTCCCCGCTCGTCTCCGCCCGCAAATCCTCTCTGAAGTCCACACTACCCCTAGCTCTGGTCATCCGGGAATCGAAGCAACCATCCATCTCCTACGCAACCGGTTCTGGTGGCCTACCCTGCGATCAGATACCATCGCCTTCGTTAAGAACTGTGTCATTTGCAATACCTCCAAGTCCCTCCATCAACTACCTGCCGGCCTATTACAACCCCTACCAATTCCCAATCGACCCTGGTCGCACCTGGCAGTGGACTTTGTCACGGATCTGCCTCCATCCCAGGGGCACACCACTATACTATCTGTGGTCGACAGGTTTTCCAAGGGCTGTCGCTTCATCCCACTCCCTAAGTTACCCACCGCCATGGAGACGGCCGAGGCACTCTGCAATTCGGTGTTCAGGTTTTATGGCCTTCCGGAGAACATTGTTTCGGACCGTGGACCTCAATTCACTTCACGGTTGTGGGCCAGTTTCTTCGACCTTCTGGGCGTAAACGTCAGTCTCACGTCAGGATACCACCCAGAGGCCAATGGACAAGTGGAGAGGCTGAACCAGGAGTTGACCCGCTTCCTATGTGCTTACTGCCAGGACCATCAGGAGGACTGGAGTCATTATCTCTTCTGGGCCGAATACGCCCAGAATTCGATCCGTAAGCCCTCTACTAACTTAACCCTGTTCCAGTGTGTTTTAGGCTTCCAGCCTCCCCTATTCCCCTGGTCAGGGGAACCCTCTGACTTACCTGCGGTCAACTCCTGGTTCCAGCGGAGTGAGGAGACCTGGAATCGGGCTCACGTGTACCTCCAGAGAGCAGTGCGTCGGAACCAGGTCCAGGCGGATCGTCGCCGCCGACCCGCACCATCCTATGAACCAGGACAATGGGTCTGGCTGTCCACCCGGGATCTGCGTCTCCGCCTGCCCAGCAAGAAGCTTAGCCCCAGGTACGTGGGTCCATTTAAAATCCTCCGTCAGATCACCCCAGTATCATTCAGACTAGAATTACCCGCAGAGTATCGTATCTCACCCACATACCATGTTTCTCTGTTGAAGCCCGCTGGTCGCCCGGGAGGGACGGAGATCCTAGACGAGACCGCTCCGCAGAGACCTGCCCCCCTGATCATCGATGGCGAGGAGGCGTACCGAGTCAACGCTATCCTGGACTCCCGACGCCGGAACGGTCGCCTACAGTACCTGGTCGACTGGGAGGACTACGGCCCCGAGGAGCGGTCCTGGGTGCCCGCAGAGGACATCTTGGATCCATCCCTCACTGCAGAGTTTCATGCTACCCACCCAGATCGGCCAGGTCCCCGTGGAAGGGGTAGGCCTCGGCGTCGGTTGCCTCCTCGCGCCAGGAGGCGCTCGCGGGGGGGGGCTCTGTCACAAACGCGGTCTCTGTGGCTCCCCCTGTCCCGCACCAGCGGGAACCGTCTCCAGAGTTTTAACCACATATCCCATCATCCCGTGCCTGGGGCGCGCCACTTCCGGTTCCGGGTCTCCCGGTTCACTTCCCCTCCGGCGGCCATTTAAGCGTGCCGCGCCGGAACGCCCGTCGCTAAGTTTTGTATGGTCATGCCTTCAATCCTGAGCGTTTTTCTATCAGACTGCCTTACTGTTGCCAATCGGACTGTTAACGTTGTGTGTGAACCTTTGCTGCCAGCCTTTTGTCGACCCTCGCTATTCTCTCGGATTATTGTGTTTGCTCGCTGCCGGCACCAACCTTTTGCATGGACTATTACTTCTCTATTGGATTTGCCTTCACCACAACTGACTGCCGTTGTTGACTTCCGCCTGTTTTCGTTACTGGATTTAATAAAGCTGTTGCTCATAGATCCAACGTCTCACGATTCTTCCATGACCGCGTCACAGGATACATGTCAGTTCTTATTAAGGACAAAATGTTCACAACTAAACAGAAAACCAACTGGTTTGCTTTAATATTACAGGATACAATTAACAACAAACGGCCAGAGATTACTATACTGCTGTAGGCTACTTTAAATATAGTCTAATAATGACTGACAGTTTCATTTTAATAAAAAAAAAAAAAAAACTTGTCTTCATAACATATTTAAACATTAATCATTACCAAGCTAAGTAAATAAAGTTCACTAGAGATGGTTTACTTACCAATGGGTTATGGACACTGAATGATTTAAAAGTTTCCTGAGCTAAAAGTAATGTTTAACTCATGTGCCGTAGTGCTTTAGCCTGTTATCTCTGCTTACAGATATATTGATGGTTTTGATGCTTCAAATGTTTTGATGCATCTTGTTTTGTGCCATTTATCTGGGGTTAACATATATTTGTCTCTTTTTTTGCTTTAGACCAGATAGTGCTGAAAGAGGAGAGTCTAGATCTGAATGAAACGAGAAAAGAGAATGAGAAACATCATGATTTCATAACTAGAGAAAAATCTTTCAGTTGTTCAGACTGAAAAGACTTTCTTTCAAAAAAGAGCTCAGAAGACGGCAACTAGAAAATGTTTCACCTGCCGACAGTGTGGAAGGAGTTTCTCTCAAAAAGGAAATCTTAAGCCTCACATGCGAATTCACACTGGAGAGAAGCCTTACATGTGCTCTCAGTGTGGAAAGACCTTCACACATCAAGGAACCCTTTATACCCACATGAGTCTTCACACTAGAGAGAAGACTTACACCTGCAAACTGTGTGGAAAAACGCTGAATCGGAAAGGAAATTTTCAGACTCACATGAGAACTCACACTGGAGAGAAGCCCTTCACGTGCAATCAGTGTGGAAAGGGTTTCATGCGTAAAGAAAGCCTTAATAATCACATGAGGATTCGAGAGAGAGAGAGCTGCTGTGTATGTCATCAGTGTGGAAAGAGTATGGTATTCGCCTTAAGAAGCACATAGTGACTCACACTGGAGAGAAGCCTTTTATGTGCCCTCACTGTGGAATGAGTTGCGCAAACAACACAAACCTTGAAGTGCACTTGAGAGTTCACACTAGAGAGAAGCCTTAGACATGCAAACTGTGTGGAAAAAGCATCACAAAAAAAAGATCCCATTACAGGACTCACACTGGAGGGAAGCTTTTCACGTATCTTTAGCGTGAGAAGACTCTGGTATATTAAATAGATCTGAGAAGTCACGTGCCCCCAGTCATTTAATATGGAGCGTCTGCTGTTACCTGATCCAAGAAACTAATTTAGCCTCAGGTTGTGTTTGGATTCCTGCCACACTTGTGGTGTTCCCAGTCAAAAATGACCAGAATTATACCCATTTCATCCTACCCTGAACTGCATGCAGTAAGCTTTATGATAACTCTGTCTGTGATAAACCTCTCTCTCTCACACACACACATGCTCAAACTGCCTTGTCTTTAGCCTAAGTTTTGAGGCTTTCATGTTCTCACAGAGTAGATGAAAGTTTACAAATAAATGCCTTAGCACAGAGAGAGCTTCAGCTTGTTGTTCCATGGTATTGTCTCTGTTTGACAGTGTCAGTGTGCAGGATATATATAACTAAAATAACAGTTTTGGTTTGTTGTTCCATGAAATGTTATAATGTAAATAATCTTAATGTGTTCTTTCTTGTATGCCACGATGGTCAGATTTAACAGGGACAGCGTAGGTGTTACTTCTCATCTTCCCCATTCATTTTCAATGGCTGGCTATTTTTGACAAATGTGACTTTGTGCAGTTTTGTACAAAATAAAAGCATTTAAAAGCAAACTTCCTAATTATTCATAAAAAATGTTGGGTTTTTTTTTACTCAAAAAATTAGATGCCTACTCTCGGATAAATGAGGCCTACGATTAATCAGCTGCAAGTAGAAACACAAAACCAGTCCTAAATGAAAGAAAACAAGTTGACAAAAAGATTAATCCAATATTTGGTGATAATATAGCATAATGACAGATTTATAATCAATTGTATGGAGTCCAGTTATTTTTGACTGGGAACACCACAAGTGTGACTAGGTGAAATAAAACCCGCAAAAAGTGATGAAAGTTCGGAAGAAAATTCTGAGAAGTACTTACACCCTGTGTGAACAAAGTCAGTAATTTTGAGCCCAATGCAATAAGCAAAAGCTGGTGTAGCACAGGCTCTGGGATGCATGTCCACGACGCTACGTACTATTGAATCAGGTCAAAAGGTCACGCGGAACGATAGACCCAGTGTTTACAAAGCGAGCACGCAAAGACTAAGAAAGTGCAAGTAAGTCAAACGCTGTTTACAAACAAAAAGGTACAACAATGTTGGACGATTCTGAAGTTGTACACAGATGATAAACTTAGACGTGATTTGTAGCGCCGTGAATGCGCATTCTAGAGCCTTTGCTACACAAGCTTACAATTTTTTTGTTTTGTTTTTTTTTTGGTAAAAAATGAGCGATCGTTTTGCTACATAAGACCCTTCTCCTTTGGCTGGGATCATTTAGAGCTCTTTGAAGCTGCATTTAAACTGCATTTTGGAAGTTCAAAATCAGGGCACCAATGACAAGGGGGTGAGTAAATTATTTGTAAATGGTTGTTCTGGAAGTGGAGTTCAATTAATGGAGTATATTTAATAAATTTCCAGTTCATTCAATTAATTAGACATGATCTTTGATTAATACAATTTTATTTAACCATTAAAAAGGAGTTGATAAAAAAAAATGAAATCCAGAAAAAATTAAAGCGGAAAAAATGGAATTTGGAAAAAATAAAATTAAACGAAATTTGGGAAAAAATAAAACAGATTTCATAGGGCCCTACATACAGCAAATTTCGAGAGAAATAAAACAAGGAAGTTATTTAAATGCAAAACCGAAAAACCACAATTCACAAGTGCGTATTGAACCGTCGATGTTGTACCGAACAGTTCAATATTATATTGAGAATTGTGACATCCCTAGTTTTGATGCTTTAAATGTTTTGATGCATTTTGTTTTGTCTCTTTTTTTGCTTTAGACCAGATGGTGCTGAAAGAGGAGAGTCAAGATCGGAATGAAACAGAAGAGAATGAGAAACATCATGATAAACAGACAATGAGAGGGATTGTTGGAAAAGACAGAGGGTTCATCATTCGGTTATTTAACTGTAAAAGTGATGAGGAATTCAATGAGATGAGTAAGGAAAATCCGTACAGCATGGATGGAGAAGAAGCTACAATACTAGTCAATGCAATTAAAGAAGCAAGAGAATACAAAAACTTTGTTTATGAATTTGACAAGAAACTTCCTAAAGATAAAAATCCATTCAAATTTGATTTAAAAAAATTTTGTGCAAATTATAGACAAGTGCTGGTTTTTATATGTTGGATGCATTTATACAGCACAATTAATGTGACGAATCATTTAAATGACATGGTTAATGCTGCTTATTATCTAACAACTAGGGCTGTCAAAAGATTAATCGTGATTAATCGCATACAAAATAAAAGTTTGATTTTGCCTAATATATGTGTGTGTACTGTGTGGAATCATTATGCATATATAAATAAACAAATTAATGTATATATTTAAGAGAAATATGTTATCTATGTATATTTTTTTATTTATATATGATATAAATTATATAAAAATTAGAATAAATACATATACTTGTAAATATATACATAAACAAACATGTTTGTATTTTTATATCCATATGTAACGGAGACTCTAGGGAAGAGTGATAGATCCAAGTGCGAGCTTTATTACAGAGATCGTAGTCAAGACAGGCAGGGTCGATCACCAAACAAACAGTAATACGTAGGCAAAACAATAGCGTAATCCAGAAAAACAGGCAGAACGTCAAAATACCAGAGGGCAGTCAAAGTAGCAAAATAAACAAGGCAAAAACTATGGCAAGGAAACATAACAAAACAATGGCAAAAACGAGGCAAAACTATGACAAGAAACCAAACCGTGAAAATAACAAAAACAAGGCAAGGAAATCCAAGAAAACGCTTAGTAGAGTCCGCACAGGCAAAACAATACTTTGCAGGGGCTTGTTTGGTTTAGGCCTCCTTATATGGCCACCAAACAGGAAGTTACCCATTAAGCAGCAGAGGGAGCGGTAACAGGCAGTCCATGAGCAAGGGCTCCCTCTGCTGGCGTGGCGTTACACCATAATAATCACACACAGTACACACACGTATATTAGGCAAACTCAAACTTTTATTTTGTATGCAATTAATCGTGATTAATCGTTTGACAGCCTAAACATAATTTACTTCATACTGAAACCTCTTTATCCATTCCGTAGTAATAGTTCAGTACAGTAAGGTCAGTAAAGAAAACACAGGAATAATTATTTTAAACTACTGAAAATTCTTTAGGTGGATTTTGTTCATAATAATTGTGTATTTAATAATCACTAGTGTGTATGCTAACGTGAAACAATTCACTTATTTTACTCCAAGTTCTTATATTGCAAATCGGAATCAGGAAAAGGCAAAATAATTAGGGCCTGTTTTATGTAAATAATGTGCGCATGTATGAAAATGAAGATATGATCTTCCCTGGTACTTAACCACACTGGCCTCATCTGAGAACACAGACTCACTTACTATATGCAAACTTACCTGGAAATATCCAACCGTATACAGCAACGATCTTCTGCTAACTCTGTTATCCTGTGCCAAGGCATCCAAGTCACTGTCAAGTCATCCAAGTCATTTTTTCTAACTATTGTTCATCTGTCACTACTGTAGTCATTGTGCCCAAGCCCTGTTATGCCTGATGCATGAATAAATAACAAATAAATGACCTTTGCATCAAATGTGTACTTACTAAAGTGATGAGTATATTATTTGTTTGTTTTTTAAATCTGATGAACAAATAAAATATTACTACGGTCTGAATTATACTTACACTGCATAATCTGGGCCTAAATTCATTGTATTCTAAACTTAACTGGCAATCAGTCGTTGAAGCTATTAAGGTGTGCTGACCCAAAAATCTTTTAAAAACCTGGGCCAAGTTTAAACCAGTAACCAGGCATCACAGCTGGCAAAGGGGCGTGTCTGACTTTGACATGTATATATTGTCATTATTATGTAATTAAAATGAAAATTATTGCTGCTCTTCAATGATAATGTCAACTTACTTTAATGTATTTGCACCAAAAAAATGATAAAGATTTATGCTGATATCGTCCAAAACCACACTTTGCCAGGGGTGTTTCCAAACTTTTGGAGGGCATTGTAATTATTTGGTTTTAACTCATTTATCTCATTAACCACGCACACCACATCCCTCGTAAATGCAGAAAAGCTGAGCGGATGTGGCGGAAGACAAAACTTGAAATTCACTAAAGCAGGTGTAACGCCACGCCAGCAGAGGGAGCCCTCACCCACTGACTGACTGTTGCTGCTCCCTCTGCTGCTTCTCTGGTAACTTCCTGTTTGGCGGCCATAAAAGGCAGGCCATGCCAAACAGACATTGGTGAAGTATTGTTTTGCTCATGTTGACTCTACCAAGCGTTTCTCTGTTTTCATTGTCCTGTTTTTTTGATTATCATGGTTTGGTTTCTTGTCATAGTTTTGTCTTTGTTTTTGCCACAGTTTTGCCTCGTTCATTGCCATAGTTTTGTCTGGTTTCATTTCCTTGTTTATTTGTTACTTTTCGGACTGCTCTCTCTGGTTTTGGACTCTGCCTGTTTTATTGGATATACGCTCTCGCCTTGCCCTGGATATTACTGTTTGTTTGGTTATCGACCCTGCCTGTCTTGACTACGATCTGTTAATAAAAGCTCGCAATTGGATCTTACACGCTTCCTACGAGCCCGGCTCCTTACAGAATACTTCGCCTCCCCGAGATCCAGTGGCTTTTTGGAATACAGATCATCATGGACCCCGCATCACGCCTCGTTCAACTCCGACAAGGTAACCGAACCATAGAGGAGTATGTAGGAGATTTCTGTGAACTGTATCACCAGGTAGACTTCAATGACACATTTCTTCTGGACATTTTCCATTTTGGTTTGGACAAAAGCATATCACGTCTTCGGCCACGCAATACCTCACACTGGACTCTCGAAAGTTATATTGATCTGGCACTCCGATTAAGCGGCTCACCTTTTACTGTCGGGATTGCGGACGAGGGACCCCACAATCCTGCAGTAACCACCACACCACAACCAGCTCATGTCACGTCTCCTGCTCCAAAGCCTGCTCACGTCATGCCTGCCAAGCCAAAGTCTGCTCAAGTCACATCCGCCAAGCCAAGGTCTGCTCACGTCACGTCTGCCAAGCCACGGCCTGCTCACGCCATGCCTGCCGCTCCAGGGCTTGCCCACGCCAAGCCTGCCGCTCCAGGGCCTGCTCACGCCAAGCCTGCCCGTCCAGAGCCTGCACCTGTCATGGCCACCCTCCTACAACCAGCTCACAAGATGGCTGCTATCTCCAAGCCAGTCCACAAGATGGCCACCATCCCAGAGCCAGTCCACAAGATGGCTGCCATCCCTGAGCCAGTCCACAAGATGGCCACCATCCCAGAGCCACTCCACAAGATGGTCGCTGTCTCCAAGCCACGCTTCATGATGGCCCACGTGCTGGACTCACCCCTAATGGCGGTATGGGCAGCTAAAATGGCTCTCCCTCACATCACGGCAGCTACCCCTGTTTCGAGTCAAGTTGCAGCTGTAGTTCCGGAGCCAAGTCAAGCTGCAGGTGCATCTTCAGAGTCAAGTCCACCTATAGCTGCGTTTCCTGAGTCAATTCAAGTTTCCAAGTCAAGTCAAGTTGCAGCTGTGTTTCCTGAGTCAAGTCAATTTACAGCTGCATTTCCCGAGTCAAGTCAAGTTTCCAAGTCAAGTCAAGCTACGGTCGTCGTTCCTGTGTCAAGTCAAGCTACAGCTGCCGCTCCAGAGTCAAACCATGTTACAGCTGTAGCTTCCAAGTCCAGTCAGGCTTCCAAGTCCAGTCGAGTTCCAGGGTCAAGTCAAGCTTCAGAGTTAAGTCAAGCCAAAGCTGCTGTTCTCCATGAGTCAAGCAAGGACACAGCTGTTCCCCATGAATCAAGCCAAGTCACAGCTGTTTTCCACGAGCCAAGCCAAGATACAGCTGTTGTTCTCCACGAGTCAAGCCAAGTCACAGCTGTGCCCCACGAGTCAAGACAAGTCACAGCTGTTCCCCAGGAGTCAAGTCACGTTACAGCTGTTGTTCCTGAGTCAAGCCATGTTGTTCCTCAGTCAAGCCATGTTGTTCCTGAGTCAAGCCAAGTTACAGCAGATCTTCACGAGTCAAGTCAAATTGCTGCTGTCTTTCCTGAACCAAGCTACACCACAGTTGATCTCCATGAGCTAAGTCAAGTTGCTGCTGTCGTCCATGAGCCACGCCAAGCCACGGTTGTTCTTCATGAGCCAAGTCAAGTTGCTGCTGTTGTTCCTGAGCCAGGCCAAGCCACAGTTGATCTTCATGAACCAGGTCAAGCCACAGCAGGCCTCCCTGAGTCAAGTCCGGCCACGGCAGGCCTCCCTGAGCCAAGTCAAGTCACGGCAGACCTCCATGAATCAAGTCAATGAACTGTTGTCCTACCAGAACCTCACCATGTCCCCTCTGACCTTCTCAAACCACCTCACGTATCAGCTGACCCCGCAGAGCCCACGCTCCCCAGCCACGCAGAGCCCAAGCTCCCAAGCCCCGCAGAACCCACATTCCCACGCCACAAGTCCATAGCATCCACACCCTCAAAGTCAACAGACATCCCACTATCTACTGCGCTGCCTGTAATGGCCATAGCCATTTTCAGTGTGTGGGCTGCACACTGTGCTCCAAAGGCCTCATCTGCTCATGAGTCTGCTTCAGAGGCCTCGTCTATCCATGAGTCTGGTCCAGAGGCCTTGTCTGTCCACGAATCTGCTCCAGAGGCCCCGTCTATCCACGAGTCTGCTCTAGAGGCCTTGCCTGACTGCGAGTCTGCCCCAGAGGCCTCATCTGACCATAAGTCTGCTTCTGAGGCCTCGTTTGTCCACGAGTTCGCGCCCATACCTCCTGAGGTGTCAGCTCAAGCTGTGGATCCTCCTAAGGAGGTGGCGCCCATTTATGAACTCCCTGCCACACCTGCCCAAGCATCTGCGCCCATGCCCCCAGAAATCATTCATGAACACACCATTCTGCTATGGATGTCACTAATCCCACTGTGGATATCTCTGCTCCTGTCTGCTCTGCCTACCCTGCAATGGCTCCCTGTTATGCCTGCTCTGCCTGCCTCGCCATGGCTCCTTGCTCTGCAACGCTCATATTTATTCAGTGGATAGCTTTTTGAAGTTTCAGCGCAATTCTTGTCTTTAATTTAAAGGAGAAGTCCACTTCCAGAACAACAATTTTCAGATAATTTACTCAACCCCTTGTCATCCAAGATGTTCATGTCTTTCTGTCTTAAGTCGTCAAGACATTGTTTTTTGAGGAAAACATTTCAGCATTTTTCTCCATATAATGGACTTCATTGGTGCCCCGATTTTGAACTTCCAAAATGCAGTTTAAATGCAGCTTCAAAGGGCTCTAAATGATTCCAGCCGAGGAAGAAGGGTCTTATCTAGCAAACGATCTGTCATTTTTTTCAAAAATAAAAATTTGTATACTTTTTAAGCACACAAAAGCTTGTGTAGCACAGGCTCTGGGATGTGCGTTCACGATGCTATGAATAACATCCAAGTTCATCATCTGTGTACTCCGACTCAAAAATGTAGAGTATGGTGAAAAATTCCATCTCATTTTCTCCTATAACTTCAGAATCATCCAACTTCGTTGTACCTTTTTGTAAACAGCGTTTGACTTACTTGCACTTCCTTAGTCTTTGTGTGTTTGCATTTTAAACACTGGGTCTGTCCGCGTGACCTTTCAACGTGATTCAATAGTACGTAGCATCGTGGACGCGCATCCCAGAGCCTGTGAAGTCCATTATATGGAAAAAAATCCTGAAATATTTTCCTCAAAAAACATAATTTTGTCACAACTGAAGACAGAAAGACATGAACATCTTGGATGACAAGGGGGTGAGTAAATTATTTGTGAATTGTTGTTCTGGAAGTGGACTCCTATAAGACCACCTGAAATCATAATTAAGACTTTCTTAACCCTTATTAAACCCTTATTAACACTGCAGTCATCAAAGAAAATTAGGAGCTTTATTTCAAGCACTGACTTTCAAGAATAAGACGAAATACGTTTCTTCTCAGCCACATGACAAATATTAGGGGACTAAATTAATATCAGCATAGGAAGTTGATTTGTCTCTTGTCTCTGAGAGAATATGCGCCATTAATTCAGCATCAGATGCTGAAAGCGCCGTCAGTTTTTACTTTAATTTTCTAATTTCTAAGAAATTAGAGTTTGGATTTTTTTTGTTTCATTATGTCAAAAGCCTTCACGGTCCGCATGGACACATCTCGCGGTCCGAATTCGGGTTGACAACTCCGGGACTATAGCATATATAAAGACAGCCTTCATGCTTTCAATGCGTAACTAGGCAAAGCTAGACAAACGTTGTTTGTCAAACCTTATAAACAGTAACTTAAACTTAAACACACTGTTTTTGCTACCGTTGAGAGACTAACAGACCTTGACCTAAATACACTGCAGATATGCTCACTGAATATAAACCCAACAGACCACACAGATCATTAGGATCGAGTCAGAAATACCAAGGCTTCACTCAAAACGAGAGGAATCCGCTTTTAGCTATTTTGCCGCCCGCAGTTGGAATCAGCTTCCAGAAGATAATTATTGTAATTACTTTAATGTAATGCACTTTGAATTACCAGAAATGTGTTATATAAATAAACTTGCCTTGTCTTGCCTTACCTTACCCAATAACAAGGGTGAAGACAATGCCTCTCCTTTTCCCCCTCCCAGGACTGGACTAAAATGCCAAAAAGGGGGTGCAAATACTGAACTCAAGTTGTTACAGCAGATGTCTGCTTAAGTTCTTGCAGCTTGAGATGCTTACAGTTGCTTTTGGACATCAAAATGCATGTGTAAGCAGGGTAAAAAGAAAAACAATGCTTTGTTTGAGGCTCAGAAAACCAAGCAGTCCACACACATGCCACTAACTACATACTCGCCTCTTGCATGTACACAAATGCTCTCCTCAACCCCTCTATTTACA
The DNA here is from genome assembly GCA_036247105.1 of Cirrhinus mrigala. Lineage (NCBI taxonomy): Eukaryota > Metazoa > Chordata > Actinopteri > Cypriniformes > Cyprinidae > Cirrhinus > Cirrhinus mrigala. Next base: position 7,843,214 of record CM070010.1, read on the forward strand.
CAGTCACAACCTCAGCACTAACCGACTGCCTCCTCAGGGCCCTGTTTAGCCACAAAACTATTTGAGGATGCTCGACAATGCACAAAGTTTCCATTTATTCAATTATTTTTGTCCATTGGTCACTTCATTACCTCTTGAAATGTAAAAAAATGATAATGCCATTTAAAGTTGTATGTGTAGAGCGAAGTGAAAGCTTTATATAGTTGTAAAGATGAATGAACATTTTAAAACGTTGAGTTGGCATTTGATACTTTTGTATTTTGGAAATACTTGATTAAATGACTGAAATGTGAATATGAATACTGTCATTTTTTTTTTTTTTTTGAAAATTTTATTTTGCTTTTTTCAAACATAATATCAACAAACAAAAGACCAAACACAAAATGGAAATAATAATAAAAAATAAAAACATTGAGAGAGATACAATATAAATATCACAAGTGTAACATATTTAACAGATAAAATATGTCAGTTTAACAATCAGCACTTATCAAATCAAATCCTGTGGTACTGTTTTTATACAATTCAAAAAGGGGTCCCAGATTTGATAAAATAATTCACTTCTGCCCCTCATAGAATATGTAATCTTTTCTAATGGTACACAACTACTCACCTCCGACAACCACAATCCAATCGGCACCTCAATGTCTGCTTTCCATTTCAGAGCAATACATTTCTTAGCTATTATTAACAACATTTCAGTCAGCTTAATCGTGTGACTATGTCGGAGGTTAGAATTGGTAAAATTACCTAGTAAACGCACCTCTGGGTCCACTGGAAAATTACTTCCATGAATTTGTGATATAATGTTACATATTTGTACCCAAAACACCATCACTTTCGGACACAACCAGGTAGAATGTAAAAATGTTCCTTCTGTGATGACTCGGAGGCGTGTGGATCCATCTGCAAGCGCTTTATTGACAAAACGATCACAGCACAACGAGAGACACAAGGGGGGCAGGCAAAGTCACAACGATAAACGGATGCAAGTCGGGGCAGGCAGCTAGTATCAAAACGAGAAGGCAGTCCAATGGTCGGGGCAGGCAGCTAGAATCCAAAACGAGAAGGCAGTCCAACGGTCTCAACAATAAATCCAAACAAGAGGGTAGACCGCTCAGAAATGCAGGCCATAGCAAGCGCAAGACTTCGCGTCCTACGTGGGTGAAAGTCCTGCTTATAAAGGCTAGATAACAAGCTACACCTGTAGCGCGGATTAGTTCCGGTACGTGGGTCTAAAGCGTCCGGGTGGGAACTAATACTCGGGTGACGGTTCCCGCTGGTGACGGCCGGGAAGAGCCACAGAGGCGCGGTTCATTACACCTTCCTCTGTACCACATCTGAAGCAAAGTGGTGAGATACTGTTATTAAATTTATGCAATCTGGATGGAGTATAATAAAGTTGGTGTAAAAAATTAAATTGAATTAATCTATATCTGGAATTCAAAGTTGAAGTGACCCCATCTGTTCATAACTGACCCCATAGGTTTTCTATTCTTATCTCCAAATCCTGCTACCATCTACTTTTGGATTTGTCTGCATCATCTAAAGGTTGACTTGAGATCAGAGCTTCATAGATTCTACAGATTGTTTTATACAGTGGTTTATCAGAATAACAAATTTGCTCAATTCCTGTCAAATCAGGTATCTTGGGAAAACTTTTTAATTTGACCCTTAAACAATCTCATAACTGCAGATAACTAAAAAATTCTTTATTACTCACATTATATTTTTCCTTTAACTGTTCAAATGACATTAAAATGCTATCATCAAAGCAATGCTCCAAATGTGTAATTCCCTTTTTGAACCAAATCCTAACATTTTTGTTTTGATGACACATTGGGAGCATTCTGTTTCCCCATAAAGGTGTTTTAGGAGAAAGAAAGTTAGCCTGTCCCAGTAGTGACCGCAGCTTATTCCAAGTTTGAACTGAATGAATAATCATGGGATTACTGGTTTTTCTTTTGATCAGTACATCATCCCATGTATACACTATATTTGATAGGACAATCTTCTTTTATCTCAAATTTCTCCATATTAAGCCAAGAGGGAAAAGGGGTCCCGGCCAACATCCGGGCCAAGTACCTGGATTGGGCTGCCCAATAACACATTTTAAAATTGGGAAGCCTCAGTCCTCCTTGGTTGTAATCTAAAGCCAATTTATCAAGGCTGACCCTCAGAGTTTTACGGTGCCAAATATATGATCTAATCAATCCATTAAGAGTAGTGAAAAAAGGATTTAGGGATGGAAATTGATAGAGATTGAAACATGTATAAAAATTTGGTCAAAATGTTCATTTTAACTGCATTTATTCTAACAAGTAATGTGAGGGGTAGATCCATCCAATTAGTTAAATCTCTACCCACTTTTTCTAAGAGACTGGCCAAATTAAGTTTATAAAGATTCTTTAAATTACCATCTACTTGAATACATAAATATTTAATACCACTGGGTAAGCACTTAAAAGAGAAACCATCCAGTGCAGTACGGTCAAACCCTGACAATGGTAAAATTTCACTTTTATCAATATTAACTTTATACCCAGAGAAAGTGCTATACAATTGTAACATATTCTGTAAACTAAACAAGGACTCTTTGGGATTAGTAAGAAATAAAAGAATATCATCAGCAAATAATGTTATTTTATGAGTCTCAGGGCCGATTTCAAAGCTCTTGTAACGCCACGCCAGCAGATGCAGCCCTCACCCACTGAATGACTGTTGCTGCTCCCTCTGCTGCTTCGCTGGTAACTTCCTGTTTGGCAGCCATAAAAGGCAGGCCATGCCAAACAGACATTTGCCTCCCAAAGATCCAGCGGCTTTCAAGAACACAGATCACCATGGACCCTGCATCACGCCTTTTCCGCCTTCGCCAAGGTAACAGGCCCATTGAGGATTATGTCACCGACTTCTGTGAGCTATGCTATTTGGTTCCTTTTAATGACGTGGCGCTTAAAGACATTTTCCGTTACGGATTAGATGATCCCATTCAGTCCTGCCTACCTGGAGGTAAAATTCACTGGACACTTGAAAAATACATAGACTTTGCACTCTGTTTAACTGGCTCACCTTTTACTGTTGGGATTGCGGATGAGGGACCCCACAATCCTGCAGTAATACCACAGCCTGCTCACGCCACGTCTGCCAAGCCACAGGCTGCTCACGCCATGCCTGCCGCTCCAGAGTCTGCACCTGTCATGGCCGCCCGTCCCCAAGCCTGTTCACAAGATGGCTGCCCCGTCTGAGTCCCTGGCCAAGATGGCTGCCACGCCTGAGCCTCATCAAGCCAAAATCATCTCATCCGCATTTCATCCCATCATCTCTGCCACCCCCAAGGTAAATCAAGTGGTGCCGGATCCCCCAGTGTCAAGTCAAGATACAGCTGTTGTTCTCCATGAGTCGAGCCAAGGCACAGCTGTTCTCTATGAGCCAAGTCAAGATACAGCTGTTCTCCATGAGCCAAGTCAAGATACAGCTGTTCTCCACGAGTCAAGCCAAATCACAGCTGTGCCCCACGAGTCAAGCCAAGTCACAGCTGTGCCCCACGAGTCAAGCTAAGTCACAGCTGTGCCCCACGAGTCAAGTCACGTTACAGCTGTTGTTCCTGAGTCAAGTCAAGTTACAGCTGTGTTTCTGGAGTCAAGTCAAGTTTCCGAGTCCAGTCAGGTCGCAGCTGTTGTTCCAGAGTCAAGTCAAGCTGCAGCTGTTGTTCCAGCATCAAGTCAAGTTAAAGCTGAGTTTCCTGTGTCAAGTCAGGTCAGAGCTACTCTTCCGAAGTCCAGTCAAGTTACAGCTATTGCTCCTGTGTCAAGTAAAGCTATAGCTGTAGCCCTCAAGTCAAGCAAAGTCACTATCGATCTTCACAAGCCAAGCCAAACCACAGTTGATCTTCATGAGCCAAGCCAAGTTACAGCAGATCTTCATGAGCCAAGTCAAGTCACAGCTGATCTCCCTGAGCTAAGTCAAGTCACAGCTGATCTCCCTGAGCTAAGTCAAGTCACAGCTGACCTTCACGAGCCAAGTCAATTCACAGCTGGGCTGCACGAGCCAGGTCAAGTCACCGCTGTTCCTCACGAGTCGAGTCAAGTCACGGCAGGCCTCCCTGAGTCAAGTCAAATCACGGCAGGCCTCCCTGAATCAAGTCAAGAAACCGCTGTCCTGCCAGAACCTAACCACGTCTCAGCTGAACCCCCAGAGCCCACGCTCCCAAGCCACAAGTCCATAGCATCCACACTCTCGAGGTCAACAGACACCCCACTATCTACTGTGCTGCCTGTAATGGCCATCGCCATTTTCAGTGTGTGGGCAGCACACTGTGCTCCAGAGGCCTCGTCTGTCCATGAGTCTGGTCCAGAGGCCTCGTCTGCCCATGAGTCTGGTCCAGAGGCCTCGTCCGTCCACGAATCTGCCCCAGAGGCCTCATTTGACCACAAATCTGCTCCTAAGGCTTCATCTGTCCACGAGTTCGCGCCTATACCTCCTGAGGTGTCAGCTCACGCTGTAGAACCTCCTAAGGAGGTGGCATCCATTTATGAACTCACTGCCACGTCTGCCCAAGAATCTGCGCCTATGCCTCCAGAGGGTTCAGCATATGCTGTAGATCCTCCCATGGGGGTGGCGTCCACCCATAAACTCTTTACCCTTCATACCACGGCCCAAAAGGCCTATCACGAACTCTCTGCCTGTCATGTCACAGCCAAGAAGGCCTATTATGAACTCTCTGCCTGTCATGTCGCAGCCACGAAGGCCTATCATGGACTCTCTGACCGCCATGTCACGATCAAGAAGGCCAATAATGAACTCTCTGCCTGTCATGCTACGGCCAAGGAAATCATCCATGAACACACCGCTCTGCTATGGATGTCACTAGTTCCACTGTGGATATCTCTGCTCCTGTCTACTCTACCTGCTCTGCCTGCCTCACCATGGCTTCCAGTTCTGCCTGCTCTGCCTGCCTCGCCACGGCTCCTTGCTCTGCCTGCCCCGCCATGGCTTCCTGCTCCGCCTGCCCCCCCATGGCTGCCTGCTCTGCCTGCCCTGCCATGGCGGCCGGCTCTCCCTGCTCCACCATGGCCCCAGGCTCCTCCGAATCAAGCATGGTGGACTTCTGCTCCAGTGTACCACTGCCTGCCACAGCTCCATGGCCCAGGTCCTCCAGTGCTTCACTGTCTGCCACTGCTCCATGGTCCAGGTCCTCCAGTGCTTCACTGTCTGTCCCTGCTCCACGATCCAGGCCCACCTCCTCTACATGCACCTGGCCCTCCGTCTCACCCCCTGTTTTGCCTCTGTTCCCCCACCCTCCTGGACTGTTGTTGTTGTTGTTGTTGTTGTTGTTGTTTGAGCGCCAGGGGTCGCTCCTAGGGGGGGGATTCTGTAACGCCACGCCAGCAGAGGGAGCCCTTACTCATGAACTGACTGTTGCTGCTCCCTCTGCTGCCTCGTTGGTAACTTCCTGTTTGGTGGCCATAAAGGGAGGCCATTTCCAAACAGACAACTGCGAAGTATTGTTTTGCTCTTGCGGACTCTATCAAGCATTTATCTCTGTTTTCATTGCCCTGGTTTTGTCTATTCCTCGGTTTTGTTTCATGGTCATAGTTTTGTCTTTATTTTCTGCCATAGTTTTGCCTCGTTCATTGCCATAGTTTTGTCTAGTTTTATTTCCTTGTTTATTTGTTACTTTCTGGACTGCTCTCTCTGGTTTTTGGACTCTGCCTGTGTTTATTGGATCACGCTATTGTTTTGCCCTGGATGTCATTGTTTGTTTGGAGATTGACCCTGCCTGTCTGACTACGATCTGCATAATAAAGCTCGCATTTGGATCTCACACTCTTCCTGCGAGTCTGCCTTACAACTGGTCCCTGACCAGCTTGTGCCTATAAATCTGAATTCACAAATTGGGATTTATTTATTTCCTGACAACCTGAACATGATTCTGTCAAAAAAAAAATTGCAAATACAGTACCTTTAATGTTTTTAATAATTATTTAAAGTGTTATATCCCCAATTTAAAGTGGAATTGATAGTTTTAATGTACTGAAATTTTAAAAACTGTAATTTTGATTATGTAGATAATATTCTTATAATGGTGACCCTACCTTAAAGCTAAAGATTTTTTTAAATCATTTTATTTTCATTATTATTTCATTATTATTATTTTAATTACATATGTAAGCTGAAAATATTACAGAAAGTTTTGTTCAGGTCAGAGAATGTAATTTATCAGACAATTTACAGGTCATAATTTAATTGCTATTTGCCATTAGTTGAAATTAGTCATTAGATTAGGCATTAGTCTTTTCTAAACTTTTATTATTTTTTTGGGATGGATTGCCTCCTAATTAATTCCGTCTAGGGAAGGGTTATCCGGTCTATAGTTAATTGAGAAGCAAGGATTTTACGTTATAAAGTGCAAGAACTACCGAACTTTACCTAGCTGGAATGTTTTCATGCCAGCTAGCAGCACATGATTCTAGCGATTAAGCACGTTGAGCATCAAGATTAACGTACGTTATTAACGGGTAAACCCAGACAATAACCAAAAAGTCGAGCTGAACTTACTTACTTCCAAATGAGTTGACACAATCAATATGAATACTTATGAATGTTAAAAATAAAAACATGATACTTAAAATACACACCTTAGCTACCACGGTCAGGGCATGGCATGGTCCAGGACTCCCTTCTTCTTCTTCGTTTGCATCATCTTCCTCTTTTTTCCTCTTCCGCTTTTTTTTTTTAATTGCGTGTGTGTGTGTCACAATGGTCATATAGTGATATTTGTAACGTGGAAAAACCCAAATATCTGCAGTGCTTTTAAACATTTAAGCGATTTTTGTGCTTTCTTAGAAAAAGTTCAAAGTTATTTTAAAATGTTTTTAAAATTTTTAATATTATATTTTTATTTAAAATATAATAATAATAATTGAAATTGTATATGACAAGAGTTTAGGTCTAAAATAGCTCCAAAACAGTTTTCGGTATTAAGTAATCGTGTGTAAATACAAAAATAAAACAAATAGTATTTGAATTTCGTAACGACGTTCAAACGTCATTTCATGACACACGACACTACCAATATTTACAGAAGCGCAAGAGGGTGCTTCACTTTAAAACGTAAGATTAGGTCGTAATAAACTGATTGCACATACGATCCATGGGGTCGTTTTTTCGAGGAGGACAGGCTGTTTTTTAATCCATGCAACAAATGTTTTAAAAAACAACGTACTTGGAAAAAAAAAACTTTAATACTCTTTATTGCATTCCAGATGCTTTTAAAAAACTTTTCACTATAACTTTTATGGGTAGTTTGAATGTAAAACATTGTCATGAATTTGTTGTATAAACCTGAATTTTCCTTTTTAAGGAGGTGACGTGGAAATTGACGTTCGCGCGTTTCAAGCTTAGTTTCGCTTCTTGCAGCGCGGAATATGCGTGGCCGTGATCACATTATAGGTGAGCTCAGACTAGTGTTGGTTTCACATACTTGATATATTTTATCAGAGAATTTTTTTTATCGACATGACATACTTCATTTAATAATAGTCACTTCAAGCTTTCTTTAGATATGCTTTATTTCTTATGCCATTTTCGTTCATTTTAGTAACCTGTTTTAGGAAGATTCACGTAAACTGATAAGACAGAAAGCACACTAAAGTAATTAGTAATCTGATTACTTTTAAAATGCAGTAATCAGTAATGTAATTAAATTACAATTTTAAAGAAGTAATTAGTCATTTGTAGTGGATTAGTTTTTTTTTTTTTTTTTTTTTTTTTTGAGTAGCTTACCCAACACTGTAGTTGACAGTAGCCTGCACTGGACAAAGCTCTGATTTTTGAAAGACGCACAGATAGAGAATTGCGCAGTGTTTATTTCATTCATAGAAATTTAAGCCTTCACTCATTTGTGTATCACATATTGCAAGGTTTAAAACATTTAAATATATAAAATAATATAAAAGGTGTTTATATTAATACAAATATTTTTCCTGTTCGGTGTAAGTCTTTGCAGAACAGCTTTCTCTGCATTATTTTGCATTATTAACAGAAAGCAACTTTACTGACATATCTTAATATATGCGTCATTGATTTGTCTCAAGATGCACGCCAGTATGTTGTTGTTGTGGGAAGGTTTTTTTATTTATTTTTTTATAAATATAGCACATTTATAAAAACTGCTAAAATGTCCTTATTGGAGTTTGGTTTAATCCTGGCCTTTAAGCCCTGTCTGTAAAACCAGGCCAAGTGTTTATTTGTTTTTTTTACTTGAAGTGAGGTTAGAATAAATAAATAAACAAATAAATAAACATACTGTACGCACATATATACATACACACCTTTACATGACCTTTACATGCTTACATTACCTTTATTCATTTAAAAACTATAATGGCATTAGTGTGGCTTCAGAAGAAAAAACCATGCTGTTTCCATTCAAACAACAAAAAAGTCTTTCAGCTGCTGTAACAACGCCATGTTCTTTTATTATAAATAACAGTGTTTCTTTGTGCTTTCATTATAAATAACAGTGTTTCTCTCTTTCTTTCCTTTAAACAGAAGAACTACCTTCGGTCCCTTGGGGGACCAAACCCAGGTGCAACCGTGCACAAAATGTTGTGCAAGGTTGCAACTAATGATGTATTGGCAGCCTACAGCCTTAAAGGGAAAAAAACAAACTGGCCTTTCAAAACACCAAAATGTGTGACATAATTATAGGCAAGCTATCAGTAATTTTTATGGTTATTAAAAGCCAAGGTTTTTTTTTTTTTTTTTTAACTACATTCTATATTATTATTCCCGCTTCTAGGGGCAGTGCTAAAGATCTACAAAACACTGAAGGCCAATGAGATTGAAGACCTCATTTCAATGGTCCTGAAATTTGCCCCACACAGGCATTTGAAATTGTAAGCAACTGTGTCAATTTTGTTTTTATTTTCAATAATTCAGTGGGCCTCATGCAAAACCAAAACTTTGTTGCGTTATTTTTGACATGCCCCACATTATTCTTTAATAAGGATTGTAACTTCACAGCGACATCTCGTGATGGCATTGTATTGTCATAGGTACTCAATGTTAATTTATATTTCTGCACAACAACAACAAACTTAAAAAGCACAATTACTGGATGAGTGTAAAAAGTATTTTTGCAGTGAATATCAGTCTACAAGACATAAGCTTCTCACAGAGCCGAAAATGAACACTCGCCAAGCACCATATGCGAGTAAAATCAGCGTTGGCCTGTATATGAAATTCAATGTATATGAAATGTCACTGGCCAGTTGGCTGGTAACAGTGTTTCCCAAATGGGTACAATCTTGCTTCATTGTAGAGCTGTGCAGAGTTTGTTGACTTAGCGTCTCGAGTCTGGAGTCGAGAGGAGGATGGCAAGACGATTGGATCGCAAGGCGGTTGGCGACAACTGGACTGTGAATGGACAGGAGTATGCTGAGGGAAATGACGAATCAGGAAATGAATTAGGAGAGATGGAAGTAGGTGGCGAGAGTTATGAAAAATGGGATATGGTTAGGAATAATAAACGGAAAAAGAAGCGACAGAGTAAATCGGATGAAAGTAACTCTGACAGGGGACCAACTGTGGAAGAAACGAGAGAGGAATACAAAGTGTTTGCAAAATTTATGCATGATGGAGACGTGTTTAAAGGTATGAATCCAATACTGTTGACAAAAGCGTTAAAAAAAAGAAATTGGTGAAATAAAGAGTGCTAGAATACTTAGAAACGGAATATTGTTGATTATTTGTAGAGACTCAAAACAGCAAGAGAAAGCAATCAAAATGAGCAGGATAAATGGAAAGAAAGTGGAATGTTCTATGGCCAACAGCAGGAAATTTATAAAAGGAGTTATTACAGGAATCCCGGTGAATATATCGGTAGAAGATGTGAAACGAAACATAACAAATGCAAATGTAAAAGAAATCAAACGTCTGAAAACAAACAGGAACGGAAGTTTAAATGATAGTACCTCGATTATGATCACCTTTGAGGAGGAAGTTCTCCCAGTAAAGATATACATTGGATACATGTGTTACAATGTGAGGTTATATATACCTCCACCACTTAGATGTTTTAAATGTCAGAGGTTTGGACATGTAGCGGCGGTGTGCAAGGGAAAACAAAGATGTGGTAAATGTAGTGGAGAACACGAGTATGGTAAATGTGAAGAGGGTGCCAAACTGAAATGCTGTAATTGTGGAGGGCAGCATAGCACAGCATATCGTGGCTGTGAAGTTAGCAAGAGGCAGGCTGAAGTACAAAGAATTAAGGTGATTCAGGGAATCAGCTATGCAGAGGCAGCAAAGAAGGTTTCAGGGGATGTAAAAATGGCAAAACAAAATGAAAGTTGAAAGAAGAGACTTTGATAGTGAAGAAGAATGATTTTGTATTGTTTATGGCGGAAATAATAAATTGTTCTGCACAGACGAAAAGCCGAAATGAAAGGATCAAAATAATTGTCAAATCAGCAGAGAAGTATCTAAATGTAAAAGAGTTGCCCTGGGAAACAGTCAGAGATACCCTTAATGAAGAAACCCAATCCTCTCAGACATGGGCTGGATCATCATAATGGTGTTGTCTATTCTACAGTGGAATGCAAGAAGCCTAATAGCAAATGGTCAAGAGTTTAAGAAATATATAGATGATTTAGCAGACAAACCTAATGTAATATGCATACAGGAGACATGGATGAAACCGCAGTTAGATTTTAGTATAAACGGTTACAATGTAGTTAGAAGGGACAGAGAATTTGGCAGAGGAGGAGGAATAGCAACATTTATACAGAACGGTATGAAATATAAGGTAGAACAAATAAATTTAAGTTTCGAGTCAATTAGAAGTAAGATATGGACTAAAAGAGGTTGTATAGATATAATAAATTATTATAATCCATGTCAAAGCATTTTAGAAGAGGTTGTGGGATTACAACAAAATAGCGTAATATGGTGTGGGGATTTTAACTCGCATAATTCACTATGGGGGAGCAAGAGTACTGATGCAAACGGTCTACTTACTGAAGAATTTATTGATGATAAATATCTAGTATGTATTAATAATGGAGAAGGAACGCGATATAATAATATACATAATACAGAAGCAGTACTTGACCTAACATTTGTATCTAGTTCAATAGCAGGGATTAGCACTTGGGGTGTATTAAAAGACAATACTGTAGGGAGTGACCATTACCCGATAATGATTAAAGTTGGTACAGAAATATGTTTCGAAAAAGAGAATGGAATTCCTAGATGGAAACTAGAGAATGTAAATTGGGAAGCTTTTAAAGAAATTTGTGAAAAAAGATTTGTGACTCTTTGAGAGGAGAATCAAAGGGATATAGATGTATTTAATAATAAATTAGTTAATGAAATTATTGTCAGCTGAGGGAATAATACCTAAAAGCAGAGGAGTTAGACGTTCTAAGAGTGTACCCTGGTGGAATGATGAGTGCAAAGAAGTTATAAAAGCAAGAAATAAAACATTTAGGAAACTCAAAAAACATCATTCTCTGGAGGCTTTGATTCTATATAAAAGGGCTCAAGCAAAAGTTAGGAAAACAATTAAAATACAAAAATGTACATTTTGGAGACAATATTGCTGTAGTATTGGAAGAGAAGTACAATTATCAGATGTTTGGGGCATGATCAGAACAATGGGGGGGATCAGGAAAAATTATGAATTACCAGTGATGAGTAATAGAGATAAAACGGCTGTTAGCAATCAGGAAAAAGCAGAACTTTTAGTTCAAACATTTTTGAGAGTTCATAGCTCTGATAATCTTTCAGTAGAGGCCAGACAGAGCAGGAATAGAACCTTAATGGAATTCCCTAATATTTTACAAAAAGATGAGGTGTCAGAAAACCCCTTAGATTTGCCGCTTAACATGTTTGAGTTAAAAAGAGCAATAATTAGTGCTCGACAAACTACTCCAGGGAAGGATGGAGTATGTTATAAAATGCTGGCACACATGACAGAGAACACATTAGAAATAATCTTAATTTTGTTTAACCAAATTTGGGACACTGGATAACTGCCTTCAATCTGGAAGCAAGCAATAATAATACCTATTCTTAAACCAGGGAAAGACCCATCAGATCCTTCTAGTTACAGACCAATTGCCTTGACTTCACATTTATGCAAAATCATGGAACGGATAATTACGGAAAGAATTACGTACTTCCTGGAAAGCAGATATCTTTTATCTCCATATCAGAGTGGGTTTCGTAAGGGTCGAAATACTATGGATTCTGTATTATGTCTTGAGTCAGATATAAGGAAAGCACAGACCAACAAAGAAGTAGTAATTGCAGTCTTCTTCGATGTGGAGAAGGCATATGATATGCTCTGGAAGGAAGGATTATTGATAAAATTAAAATCTTTGGGAATTAATGGTAGAACATATAATTGGGTTCTGGACTTTTTATTTAATAGGAAAATACAAGTGAGGGTAGGTGAAGAATATTCCAGAGTATATACTGTTGAGAATGGTACTCCACAAGGTAGTGTGTGTAGTCCATTATTATTTAATATAATGATTAATGATATATTCTCTCAGGTCGAACAAAACATAGGAAAATCTTTATATGCTGATGATGGGGCTTTGTGGATTAGAGGCCGGAATATACCATATATCAATAAGAAAATGCAAGCTGCAATTGATGAAGTGGAAAAGTGGACTAATAAATGGGGATTTAAATTATCTATTGTAAAAACACAGGTTATTTGTTTCTCTAGGCGACGCAAAATTTCACCCCTTTCCTTGTATCTATATAGGCAACAACTGGAGCAAGTAAAAGTTGTTAGGTTCCTTGGGGTTTGGTTTGATGAAAAATTGACATGGAAGGTGCATTTAAATAAAGTTAAGGACAAGTGTAAAAAGGTCATCAATATGCTTCGGTGCCTATCAGGGCAAGAATGGGGAGCAAGTAGAACATCTCTACAAAGTATATATTGGGCACTTATGAGATCTGTTCTTGACTATGGGTGTATAGCTTACATGTCAGCAGCAGAATCAAACCTCAGGGAATTAGATGTATTGCAAGCCCAGGCCCTGAGAATATGCAGTGGAGCATTTAAATCATCCCCGGTATCATCAATGCAAGTGGAAATGGGAGAAATGCCATTTAGAATCAGAAGGATAAAATTAATGATGGCATATTGGGTCAGTCTCCAAGGACAAAATGAAAAACATCCTGTCAAAGGTATATTAAAAGAGTACTGGGAACACAATGAAACAAATTACACAAGTTTTGGGTGGATAGGCGATGCGAAAGCAAGAAACGTAGGTCTACATCAATTGCAGTATAGTAATACAGTCCCACTTTCTCCCATTCCTCCCTGGTTATTTCCTTTGCCAGCAGTAGATCTTAGAATACAGCAGGAACTAAAAGACGATTCTAATAACATTCCAATATGGTATATAGTGCAGAAGTATTTTGAGGAACATTTCCCACAGTCACAGGTTATATTTAAAGATGGATCCAAAGATCCTGAAACAGGATGTGCTGGTGCAGCAGTGTATGTTCCAATGTGTGAGTTCTATATTAAGAAGAGAGTAACCAACCATCTCTCAGTATACACTACAGAGTTACTGGCAATATTATTGGCCCTAAATTGGATAGAAGAAATGGAAATAAATAATAGTGTCATTGCATCTGACAGTTTTTCAGCACTTGAAAGTATAAAATCTGGCAGGTCATCAGCTAGGATGGATATTGTCTATAATATATTTTGCAAAATGTACGATCTGAAAGTTAAGGGCATATCTACACAATTCATTTGGGTTCCTGCTCATACTGGAGTGGAGGGAAATGAGAAGGTGGATATTCTGGCTAAACAATCTCTAAGAATAAAGGAAATAGATCTATGTATTCCGTTAAGTAAAGCCGAAGCGAAAGTATACATCAGGAAATATACACAATCCGTTTGGCAGATGTATTGGTGTAACGATCCCGACCTCTGTGGTTCCCCCCGATCGCCACCAGAGGTCATCATCGCCTGAGTACTAGTTCTCATCCCTCACTACATCTCCCATAAGCCCCGTACCTGGTTCTGACCCCATGGACTATCACTTCCTGTCTTTCCCCTATAAATACTTCCGGGTTTCGCTTCTCCAGCGCGAAGTCTTGTTTTGCCCCGGCTGACATTTCTGAGCGTTTATTTCTGTGTTGGATTATTGTGGACCGTTTCTGGACTGTTTCCCCGTTGACTGAACCCTGCTGCCTGCCTCTGGAACCCTCTGCTTTGTTATACGGATTATTGTTTACTCTGTCTGCTGCCTGCCCCGACCTCCTGCCTGCTTTTCGACTCTGAGTATTGTCTTACCTACGTTATCCCTGTTTACTGTGTACTGACCTTGCCTGTCTACGCTGATTGTCAATAAACGCTGCAAATGGATCCCAACCCTGTTGACCCGTCATTACAGAAGACTTCGCCACCAATCGATCCAGCAGCGGTGTACAGATTGACTACGGAGGTCTCAGCTCAAGCTAACGTCCTAGCGTCTCACCAACAGCAGCTCGCTCACCTAACTGCTCTCACGGAAGAGATGGTAAAGACGCTGCGTTCGCTGCAACTGCCCTCAGCTGAAACAGTCCCGTTACCAGTCACGACACCGACTCAGCCCGCCTCTCCTGCCACGCCTGTAGCCAGCCCCCGACTGGCATACCCGGACAAATTCGACGGCTCGCCAGCCAAATGTAAGGGTTTTTTACTTCAGTGTTCATTGTTTGTTACTCAGCAACCTGCTTTGTATCCCACAGAAGATAGCCGCATCGCTTTTGTTTGCTCGTTGCTCACTGGCAAGGCTTTGGATTGGGCTACAGCAGTGTGGGATTTGAATCGCCCTTCTTTCCCCACCTTCAAAGAATTCCTTCGACGCTTCAAGGAGGTTTTCGACTACCCGGAAGGAGGAGAGGGCGCAGGTGAACAAATTCTGACGCTGCGCCAGGGGAGGAACACGGCAGCCGAGTTTGCCCTCACTTTTCGCACGCTTGCGGCACAAACGGGATGGCCCGATGAACCGCTAAAACTACATTTCCGCAAAGGGCTGAGTCACGAACTACAGGCTGAGCTGGCTTGCCGGGATGAGGGGAGATCCCTGGACGAACTGATTAACCTGGCCATTCGCATCGATAATCTTGTTCGCTCTAGAAGAACCGGCAAAAACTTACCACCTTCAGTCCCTCCAGCGTCCGCCACTCCCGAACCCGAAGCTATGCAAATAGCCCACACTCGCCTCTCCACTGAGGAAAGAGAACGGCGTCATCTGCTCAACCTGTGTCTCTACTGCGGCAAACCAGGTCATGTGAAGGCATCCTGTCCGTCCAGACCCTCACAACGCACGTCTACTGCGGTGAGTCATTACTCTGCCTCTTCTCAGACTGTAAAAACTCCCGTAACTATTACTCTGGCTGATAAACAGATTAGTACGATCGCTCTCATTGACTCTGGCGCAGCTGGGAACTTTATGGATTTAGATTTTGCCAAAGCTCATGATCTCACACTAAAACCTTGCTCATCCCTGTTGTCAGTGGCAGCACTAGATGGAAGACCGCTGGGTGCTGGTCGGGTTCAGTACACCACCAGCGATCTTCAACTCACCACCGGCTTTCTTCATACTGAGACTATCAACTTCTACCTCATTCAAGCTCCTTGCCACCCAGTTATCTTAGGACTCCCCTGGCTTAAACTACATGAACCACAGATCTCATGGTCGGAGGGAGAGATCACACAATGGTCAGACGGATGTTTCCCACAGTGTTTTCCCACTCTCAATCTCAAAACGTTCAACGGGGCCTCAGTCACAGTAGACTCTCCCATCGCCGACAACATACCCTCAGTTTATCATGATCTGGCGGAGGCCTTCAGCAAGACCCAAGCCACTCAGTTACCTCCTCATCGGACTTCTGACTGCGCTATTGAACTGATTCCTGGTACTACCCCACCAAAGGGCAGGATCTTCCCCCTCTCTCAGCCAGAAACAGAGGCCATGAAAACCTACATTGAAGAGGAACTTGCCAAGGGATTCATCGTGCCCTCAACCTCTCCAGCTTCAGCAGGGTTCTTCTTTGTAAAGAAAAAGGATGGCAGCTTGCGCCCTTGCATTGATTTCAGAGGCCTTAATGATATCACCGTGAAGTACAGATACCCACTCCCTCTGGTTCCATCAGCTCTCGAACAACTTCGCTCTGCCAGATACTTCACCAAACTTGACCTCCGCAATGCCTACAACTTAATCCGCATCAGGAAGGGGGACGAGTGGAAGACGGCTTTCTCTACTACAACTGGCCACTATGAATACCGGGTTATGCCCTTCGGCCTGGTCAATAGTCCTTCCATATTTCAATCCTTCATAAATGATGTATTCCGAGACATGCTGGGCAGATGGGTCATCATTTACATGGACGATATCCTGGTGTACTCAGACTCTCTCAAGTCACACGTCTCACACGTCAGGAAAGTTCTTCAGCGCCTAATCTCTCATCATCTGTTCGCCAAGGCCGAGAAGTGTGAGTTCCATCAGACCGCAACCACGTTCCTGGGTTACGTGGTGAGCTCAGAGGGGGTAGCGATGGATGACAGCAAGGTGCAGGCAGTGCTGCGATGGCCCCAACCATCCACTCTTAAGGAATTACAGAGGTTCCTAGGGTTCTCCAACTTTTACAGGCGCTTCATTAGGAACTTCAGCACTGTGGCGGCTCCTCTGACGTCTATGGTGAAGAAGGGAGTAAAACGGCTGTCTTGGACATCAGCTGCCGTTCAGGCCTTCAAACTGCTCAAGGAGCGTTTCACAACTGCCCCCATACTCCACCATCCGGATCCTGAGCGTCAGTTCATCGTGGAGATCGACGCCTCCAGCACAGGGATCGGGGCTGTGCTGTCCCAGCGCCATGGAGATCCTCCCAAGCTCTTCCCATGCGCCTTTTACTCACGCAAGTTATCTCAGGCTGAACAGAACTATGATGTGGGGAATCGTGAGTTGCTGGCCATGAAGGCGGCCTTGGAAGAGTGGCGCCACTGGCTCGAGGGAGCCAAATTTCCGTTCACCATCCTCACAGACCATCGCAACCTAGAATATCTCCGTTCCGCCAAAAGACTCAACCACAGGCAAGCCAGGTGGGCGCTCTTCTTCACTCGCTTTGACTTCTCGGTTACCTACCGGCCGGGATCCAAAAATACCAAGGCAGATGCCCTGTCCCGTCTGTTTGAGTCCGAGTACCAACCACTCAGTCCGGACCCCATCTTACCAAACACCCTCATCGTCGCTCCTGTACAATGGGACATCGTAACAGAGTTAACGGAATTGCAAGCCACCAGTCCACCTCCAACAGAATGTCCACCAGATAAGCTCTACGTACCTCAAGCCCTCAGAGAGCGTGTTCTGCAGCTCGTCCACAACAGTCCCAGTTCTGGCCACCCGGGTATCACCGCAACGCTACAACTTCTGTCCAACAAGTTCTGGTGGCCAACACTCCGTACTGACACAGTCAACTATGTAAGAGATTGTGAGACATGCTGCATCACCAAACCCTCCAAACAGCTCCCAGCAGGCCTGCTACAACCGTTACCCATACCGCAAAGACCGTGGTCTCACATTGCCATAGACTTTGTCACGGACCTACCCTCGTCAGCAGGACACACTACCATCCTCACTGTAATAGACCGTTTCTCCAAGTCATGCCGGCTCATACCTCTTCCCAAGTTGCCCACTGCCCTTGAGACCGCTGAGACCTTGTGTAACTATGTCTTCAGGTTCTACGGACTGCCAGAGGACATCGTCTCTGACAGGGGTCCCCAGTTCACCTCCCGTCTATGGTCAGCCTTCTTCAAAAGTCTCAATGTCAACATAAGTCTCACTTCAGGATACCACCCGGAATCCAACGGCCAGTCAGAACGCCTCAACCAGGAGATCATTCGCTTCCTGAGGACTTACTGCCACCGCAATCAGGCCGACTGGAGCAAGTTTCTCTTCTGGGCCGAGTATGCCCAGAATTCTATCCGCAAACCCGCCACTGGACTCACACCCTTCCAATGTGTGTTGGGCTTTCAGCCGCCTCTCTTCCCTTGGTCTGGAGACCCCTCAGATTTGCCCACTGTCAACACTTGGATGCAGAGGAGCGAGGCCACTTGGAATGCGGCCCACACACACCTACAAGTTGCTATACGGAGACAAAAAAGGTTTGCGGATCTCCGCCGTCGTCCTGGCCCTGAGTTCGCCCCTGGCTCGTGGGTCTGGCTCTCCACAAGGGATCTCCGTCTCAGGCTTCCATGTCGCAAGCTCAGTCCCAGGTACGTGGGTCCATTTAAGATTATAAGACAAGTCACACCAGTTTCTTACCGTTTAGCCTTACCATCTGAATACCGTATCTCACCCACCTTTCATGTGTCTCTGCTCAAGGCCGCTGGTGCTCCGAGAGGGGTGGACGACCTAGACGAGGACCGGGAACAGGGACCCCCTCCTTTGATCATCGACGATGAGGAGGCGTACCGGGTCAACGAGATCCTCAACTCACGACGCCGGGGTGGAGTACTACAGTACCTTGTGGACTGGGAGGGGTACGGTCCCGAGGAGAGATCTTGGGTCAATGCCAAGGACATCTTAGACCCCTCTTTGACCGCAGAATTTCATCAAAATCATCCGGGTAAGCCGGCCCCTCGTCCTCGTGGAAGACCCCGGCGTCAACAGCCTCCTCACGTCAGGAGCCGTTCGCAGGGAGGGGGCTCTGTAACGATCCCGACCTCTGTGGTTCCCCCCGATCGCCACCAGAGGTCATCATCGCCTGAGTACTAGTTCTCATCCCTCACTACATCTCCCATAAGCCCCGTACCTGGTTCTGACCCCATGGACTATCACTTCCTGTCTTTCCCCTATAAATACTTCCGGGTTTCGCTTCTCCAGCGCGAAGTCTTGTTTTGCCCCGGCTGACATTTCTGAGCGTTTATTTCTGTGTTGGATTATTGTGGACCGTTTCTGGACTGTTTCCCCGTTGACTGAACCCTGCTGCCTGCCTCTGGAACCCTCTGCTTTGTTATACGGATTATTGTTTACTCTGTCTGCTGCCTGCCCCGACCTCCTGCCTGCTTTTCGACTCTGAGTATTGTCTTACCTACGTTATCCCTGTTTACTGTGTACTGACCTTGCCTGTCTACGCTGATTGTCAATAAACGCTGCAAATGGATCCCAACCCTGTTGACCCGTCATTACAATTGGGATGACCATGAAACAGGCAGACATTTATACAATATACAAAAATCAGTAGATGCCGGGAGAATAGGGAGTAGGAATCGAAGGGAAGAAAATATTATTACACGCCTTAGAATTGGACACACTGGACTTAACAGTACATTATATAGAATTGGCAAGCACCCGACTGGGGAGTGTAGACACTGTAATCAACAAGAAACAGTTGAACACGTTCTACTTCAATGTACCAAATACAATAATGAGAGATATCGTCAATATCAGTCAATGAAAAAGGCAAATCATCATGACTTTTCTTTATCTGGTTTATTGGGGAAAACAGCTAATAAGATATATGATGATATTATTAAGTTTATACAAGAATGTGAATTAAGTAAAGTAATATAGAATATACATAATACATAATTTTTTTTTTTTGTTTGCTGTCCCTATGGTCTTTCCCTTCTCTACCCATCATATTAATAAATGCATACATCCCGATCCACACTCCAGTCCAGTCGGTGGCGGTAATGCACCATTAAGCTGGTTTGCCAACCGCCATAAAACACCAGAAGAAGAAGAAGAAGAAGAAGACTTAGCATCTCTCTCTCTCTGCGCATGCGTGAGCGTGTGAGTGGGTGATTTTCTTTCTGGCCGCAGTGCCAAAAAGTTTCTTTTCTTTTCGTCTTTTCACTTGTATTAGGCATTAGACAATTGTTTTAGAGCTGAGTCTGTGCAGGTTGTCTATCTGCCAGTATTTTTTACTGGCAGAATGACTTCAGGCGCGAGGAGTTTAGACTTCCTCACATGCCATCATGGCGTTAAAATTGTGTCAAAGGCGAGTGTAGAGGACGGTAGTTTGGCAGTAGGAGAAGTGGTGGGTTGTGAGAATGTGATGTCCGCTTCGAGGATGAACAACGCGGTTGTTGTTTTTTTGAGAACCACCGAACTAACGAACATTGTGGTTGAGAGTGGTGTTGTGATTGACAATGCGTTCGTTTCTGTGTCACCGTTGTCTTTGCCGTCTAAGAAAGTTATTCTTTCAAACGTGCCGCCTTTCATTAAAAATGACGTATTTGCACAAATGCTAGAGCGATATGGCAGGCTGATCTCACCAATAAAGATGATTCAAATTGGTTGTAAATCACCTTTATTGAAGCATGTAGTGTCGTTTAGACGCTTCGTGTACATGGTTTTAAATGACAGCACGGAAGAATTAGATCTAACGTTCAATCTTAAGCACGACGAGTTCAACTACGTTACCTTTGCTACAACTAATAACATGAAGTGTCTGAATTGTGGGGATTTTGGACATTTTGCGAGGGCTTGTCCAAGAAAGGAGGATAAGTCCAAGCAAAATGCTTCATCTGCATTGACTGAGAAAACAGGTGTGATTGAAGGGGAAACTGTTAGAGAGGAGTTGCCTGCGACATCTGATGCTGTTGGGCAGAACAGTGCAGAAACATCCAAAGATGTAAACCCAGCAGATTCATCAGGTGTGTTGCAGCAGTTTCGAAACAAATGAGTGGTAAAGGATTGACAGTAATGGCTATAGATGAAGCTCCTGTAGTGAATAAGATGCAGTCAACTGATGGTTTAGGAGACATGCAGAATTCTGATAAGAGTCAAGATATGGAGTTGGAAGGAGATCAGGATCTAAAAGAACAGGATGTGTGTGTTTTTAAGACACCGCAAAAAAGGAGAATGAAGCAGCGTCATTACAGTAAACCAAAAAGAGCAGAAAATGTTGATCTAAGTCAAACTGATACTGAGAGCGAAACCGATCTTTCTGAATGTAGTGTTTCCTTTGATCATTCCCAAGATGAGTCGACTACTCAATCTTACACTGTAGATGATATTAAGCTCTTTTTAAGAGTGACTAAGAATGCAAGAAATGTGCGCATTTCTGAACATTTTCCAGATTTGAAACAATTTGCTGAGAAAGCAAAAATCTTTAGGAGCGAGGGTCTTTTTTCAGGAGGTCTATAGATTGAAAAAGTTTATTACCAAAGTTAATTCTCAGTTAGGCATTAGTGTTGATACTGATAAAAATTAAACCAATACTTTTGAGATGAGTTTCTTTTTGTGTTTCCTGTGCCTCCTTTCCTTCTCTGCGATGAGAGATTTTCACATTGCTTCTCTCAATTTAAATGGAGCACGTGAAGGGAAGAAAAGGTTCGAATTATACGAATTAATTAAAATAAAAAAAATTGATGTCATATTTGCACAGGAAACACATAGTGATGCTTCAAATGAAGCTGACTGGGCGAGTGAATTCGATGGTTTATCCATCTGTAGTCACAACACATCTCTAAGTGGAGGTGTAGCTATTCTGTTCTCAAAGAACTTTATACCAATATCCTACCAAGTGGAGGAAATTGTTAAAGGAAGATGTTTAAAGATAAGAGCTCAATTTGCAACCTTTGCTCTGATCAGATCTCGTTTTCAGAGTATAGAGTGGATGGATGTACCCACAAAATTCTTTTTTAATCTGGAAAAAAAAATGGTCAAAAAAGATGTATTTATGGCTTACGCTCTAAGGATGGTACACTTTTATCAAACCACACGGAAATCCGTAAAAGAGCAGTAGAATTTTATAAAGATCTGTATAGCAGTGAACTTGCACACAAGTCACACAGTGATACTGTGTTTTTAGAGGGTCTACCTCAGGTATCAGATGATGCCAACGGAGAGCTCGGTAGAGCATTGTCTTTAGAGGAGCTACAGAAAGCTCTTCAGAGCATGGAAAGCGGCAGAACACCCGGAATAGATGGTCTTTCTATAGACTTTTATAAGTCTTTTTGGCCTGAGATTGGTGCAGATCTGCTTGCTGTCATCAATGAGAGTCTGAGCAGTGGAAGACTACCACTGAGCTGCCGCAGAGCAGTCCTTACTCTACTGCCAAAGAAAGGAGGCCTGAGTGACATCAAAAACTGGAGGCCTGTCTCGTTGCTATGCAGTGATTATAAAATTCTATCCAAAACATTAGTGAATAGGTTAAGTAAGTGTAATGAAATTAGGTGACTGACAGCCGAATTTACTTATCAGCGACTAGTATCCTCAATATAAAGGCTGATTGGTTGTTGCCCGTGATGCGTCACGTCCGACTTTCCCCCTTTGTGCCCGTGTTTACGGTGGTTGCAGGTAAGCGCGCTGTGCTGTAACAGGCGGTTATTTTAAAATTGGTTGGTCTTTTAAAGTGCTTTCTTCCGTAAATTATAGTGTCGTTTTGGCCTGGTGTCAGTGTGTTGTCGGTGCTGCTTGGTGGATTTAATGACTGTTTGCCTCTCAGGTATGTGTATTTGTATAAGCTTGTTGTATTGTGATCCTTCGATGTGCTGTTAACATTGTTACATGCTGAATAGGTGCGTTTCCTGTACCCCAGGGTGCTATCGGTGGGCATGATTTATAGATCTGTGCCTGTACATTTTCTATTTTGCATGATACCTTGACGGTAAGTGTTTTAAGTATAATTATAATTCATGAATGAAAAGTATGAGGATTTGTAACGTCTCTTTTTGTGTTCGTTATAGGATTCTCCCTCTCGTTCTTTCTTGTTTTATATTGTATTTACTGCTGTTTTTCCGCTTTGCGCTGCTGACGTTCTGCTCATAATCCTACGGTTTTGCTGTTCACACTGTCGTGCAGACGCCATCATTATCGTTGTTGAAAGGGGATTGTTCGTCTGGTTCCTATTGTTTCGTTTCTTGCTTGTGCATCAACATGGAGAATATGACGATCTCATTTTATTGAGAGAAAATAACTGTTTAGTTTTGTTCTTTTATTTTCTTTTGATTAATTTTGTGGGAGTCAAGTTTGTCTTGTTCTTTTTGGTTATCGTACAATATATATATATGTAATTATATACTGTTGTGTTTGCTGTTTTATTTGTATGTTATTTTTTCTTTATTAATGCAACTTGATTTACATGCCGTTTACATCTAACTTCAAGTTGCTTTGTAATTTTGTTTGAATTTATTTGATTTTTCTTAATGTTTTCTTCCAGTTTTATGTGGTATTGATACCCACCTTTGTTTGGAGTTGTTTTATTAGTTAATTGATGTTTATGTTGTATTTTGCTTTAAGTTAATGGTGTTTATTTGTTTGTTATAGTTTATTCATTTATTTTTGATTTATTGCAGGAGCTGGGGTCCCACGGGTGAACGGATCCTCCTCTTTGTGGTGGTGGTTCTTCTTTATTGCGTGCTGTGTACCACTTTGAGTGTGTGGTAGTGTGATCTGAGTGCACCTTGGTGTGTGTGCGCGTGAAAGTGTGCCCTTGTAAAATCAGACTCCATTTGTTTCCGGCCGTTGGGAGCCTCAGCCCTGCTGGTATTTATTTTGCTTTCATATTTAAAATTGATTTTGTGTCATTATCTACATTCATTCTTTTTGTAAATTCATTTTCTTCCATTTAAAGTGGGATCTCCTGTTGCTTTTTTTTGACATTTTAGTGTCCATTTTAAAACATTCTTGTATTAATAAACATTTGTATTTTTATATTATACCCACGTCTCCTGTTTACTTGCATGAGGGAACCGAACCTGTGTGCTTAATTACTTCATTTTTGGGTTTTGAGTATTGTTCCCTAGAGCTAATTTCTAGGGTGGCGTAGTCGGATTTTCTTACTGGTAAAAGGTTGGTTTTCATAATTGTACCGCTCCGTCACATAAGGTTTTAGCTGAAATCGTTCACTCTGATCAGACCTATTGTGTTCCAGGTAGGCAGATCTTTGATAATGTTTCATTTATTAGAGATTTTCTTGACATTGGTAAGCTTTTGGATATTGATTTTGGTTTAATATCAATAGATCAGGAAAAAGCATTTGATAGAGTGGAGCACAGTTATTTATGGAATGTTCTAAAAGCTTTTGGTTTTAATGAAAATTTTATTGATAAGTTAAAGGTCTTATATTGTGATGTTGAAAGTCTATTGAAAGTTAATGGTGACTTATGTGCTCCTTTCAGAGTTTTTCGAGGTATTAGACAGGGGTGTTCTCTGTCTGGCATGCTATACAGTTTGGCAATTGAACCTCTATTGGGAAAATTTAGAGCTGAACTAAAGGGTGTTAACATCCCCAATTGTGAGAGTGTTTTTAAATTATCAGCTTATGCTGATGATATTGTTATTCTCATTAAAGAGCAAAGGGATGTGTTTAAAATGACAGAACTTTTAAGAGATTTTATGCCTATATCTTCAGCCAAAGTAAACTGGAAAAAAAGTGAGGCTTTTTTATTTGGTAAATGGCCGAGTGAACATCCTACTCTCCCTGTGGGGTTAAAATGGGGTAAAGATGGGTTTAAATACCTCGGTGTTTATCTGGGGGATGATTTGACTGTTCGGAAAAATTTTTGTAGAAGGTGTAGAAGAAAAAATTGTGGGTCGTCTGAATAAGTGGGAGTTTTTAATCTCTAATACGTCTTACAGAGGACGGGTTTTAATTATCAATAATTTAGCAGCTTCCACTCTTTGGCATTGGTTGACTTGCACTGATCCTCCGCCACTTCTTTTAAGAAAAGTTCAATCCATTCTGGTTAATTTTTTTTGGGACAATTTGCACTGGGTTTTTTGTCTAAAGATGAAGGGGGACAAGGCCTGATTCATTTGCAGAGTAGAGCGGCAGCTTTTAGACTGAGCTTTGTACAAAGGCTTATTAATACTCCTGTTAATGAAAACTGGAGTTTGGCTGCCTCCATTATTTTAAAGCGTTGTGGAGGTTTGGGCCTAGACAAGTCTTTGTTTTGGATGGATCCCAAGAAATTGGTTTTATCTAAGTTACCCATTTATTATAGCAACTTGTTTAAGGTGTGGTCACATTTTAAAGTGTTGAGAGGTGAAAAGACTGACTCTTTGTACTGGATTCTACAGGAACCACTGATTTTTGGTTCACGTTTGGATGTGTCAAGCGAAAATTTCTTTCCTGTTTTGACGGACTTGCTTATCAAGTACCATGTCATCACTCTTGAGAGACTTATTCACATTACTGGACCTGATCTTTCTAATCACAAAGCAATGGCGGAAAAGCTGAATCTGAAATCAATAAGAGTAACAACCCTTCAACTGTTGACGAAGTTGAAGGAAAACATCACTGAAGCAGAACTCAGAATCATCAAAGACTTTGTAGAAGGGCGGATTCAGCCGGTGAAAGAGGACTGTTTTCCAAGTTTGTGTTTGGTTCCTGATCTGGAGATGTGTAATGGGTTTCTTTTAAGATGTAATAATTTAGTTTTGTCGGGAGAAAGAAGAGCATCTAGTAAAACAATGTACAGGTGTTGTGTAAAAGTTTTTAATAAGAAGAGTCTTGATGGTAAAATAGATACACCTTGGCGCAATGTTTTACATTTAAGTGAGAATGTCAGACCTGAGTGGGGAGCACTTTATAAGTCACCATTATGTAAAAAAAAACAGGCGATTTACAGTGGAGAGTCTTACATGGTATTATTGCTGTCAACGCTTTTGTCTCAATAATGAATCGGGAAGTCAATCAAGAATGTCTTTTTTGTTTACAAAGAGAAACAGTGTTTCATGCTTTTATGCATTGTAGCAGATTAAGGTCTTTGTTTTCTCTGTTACATGATCTGTTTATGTGTTTTGATGAATTGTTTTCTATGGAAACTTTTATTTGTGGTTTTAAGTATTCGAGAAAACGTTCCTTTGAATGTCAATTGCTCAATTTCTTGCTAGGCCAAGCGAAAATGGCAATTTATTTAAGTAGAAAAAGAAGAATGGAAGGAAATGTGGACACAGATGTTTCAATGCTCTTTTCAATCTTGGTTAAGTCAAGAGTTTTAATTGACTTTCGTTACTATAAAGCAACAAAAAACTTTATGCTTTTTGAACAAAGAAGTTCTATAAAGTGATGTATATACACGCATGAACAATTTGCAGCTTTGATCGCCTTTTTGATTATTTCATGACTTAACTGACAACAGAACTACACTGTATGCTCATAGTTTCTTGTGCGCTTTATTTATGATGAAGCCATATGCGTGCCGTGAGGTAAGCACAGTAAAACAGCTGACAGGACAGGACAGGAATGTAATGTCTGTTTTACAGACATATAGCCTAAAAATATCTCATCAGTTTGTCTGGCACCTTTTCCGCACTCGGCTGACTTGTGCCTGCGCTGATGCGAAGTTGAAAGTTTCTCTCTCTCTCTCTCTCTCTCACACACACACACACACATACACACACACACACACACACACGTTTGTTTTTGTGAATTTTAGGGACTTTCCATAGACTTCTATAGTTTTTATACTGACCAAACGGTATTGTTTATCCCCTAACCCAACCCTAACCCTAAACCTACCCCTTACAGAAAACCTGTTTGCATTGTTACATTTTCAGATAAACATCATTCACTCTTTTTAATCGTTTTTTTACATTGTGGGGACCGCAAAAATTTCAGGTTTTACTATCCTTGTAGGGACATTTGGTCCCCACAATGTGGCAAGAACAACCGTTTCGCTTCGTTTCTCTGTGTGTGCGCGGGTGTCACACAAGCAATGTGCAAACTTTGCAAGAATTACGTTGGTAAAGAAGCCCCAAACTCCAATCATAAATAAATAAACTGACTGCGCTTTCGGCCTCTGATGTTGCGTTAAAGGCGCGTTAAAGAGGGGGGAGGGGTGGGAGGGGTGGGGGGGGGTGGATGAGGAACTTTATATCGTTATTTCGACAACTCGTTATTTCGAGATACTAACTTGTTATTTCGACATACATAATGACTCGTTATTTGGTGGGGAAAATTAAAACTTAAAACGTTGTAATTATGTTGACCTACTGTTAAGCACTTATACTAGATGGTGCTTCAAAATCCTAGAGGTTTATCATGGGAATTTGCATTCATGCCAGGCAGTCATTCAAGACTAAGCTTTATTGAGGTTTATGTAGCCCATAAATGCTACATATTGCCGTAAAAGGTTGTCATTAATACTCTATAGGCGTTTATTTTATGTAGTTTTCATAACACTGGATATTGTACTAATTCGTACTTTTCTAATACTGTACGTGGCCTAATAGGCAATTAACTTATTTTCCAATTACATAGCTAGCTTTTAGTTTTGTGCTAATGGCCAGAATTGCTCTCTTAGCTTTATAGTTTATCTATTAGATCTGGTTCAGTGTGCTGGGTATATTCGCAAGTTTTATCAGCTTTATCAGTCGGCTTTGCGTACCCACTTCTAAATCCCCTCCGATGTGCATCATAGTGTCCTGTATTAGCCAAAATCATGACAGTTCACCACATGATAGCTAATCCAATCGCACGTGAATAAATGCAAATATTCCCTGAAAAAACCTAGTAAAGACACTTACACGGTCAAGACCGTGGCCGGCTTCCTTAGAAATATGATAGCGCCCACTGTCAAAGAGGATGCAGACAGTGACAGAAATGCCGCCTCTTCATGCGCGAGAGTGATAAAATAATAATTTGCCTACTTATTGATTACTAATTTGAATCACTACATTATAACGAAAAGAATATCTTAAATAAATGAAGAGTACACCTCCTGCAGGCACCACTACACCACCACTGATCTGGTTTATTTGTTAACTTTACACAATCGTATAATCGCCTGTTAATTCTGAAAAACGCAACATAAAGTTGCTTACAAACCCGCGTCTATGGTCAGGAGGAGAGTGGAATAATGCCTGTGTGTGCTAGTGGTTAATAAAAGATACAATAATATATTAAGATATTAATAAGGAAAAATATAAATAGATACAGGGTGAGACAGTGAGAATTCACTCCATGCCAAACGCCACAAGTACGAAATAACGAGTTATGTCGAAATAATGAGTTATGTCGAAATAAGGAGATAAAGTTTTTTTTATCCCCCATCATGTTTTATTTTTTTCCCACCAAATAACAAGTTATGTTGAAATAACGACTTAGTATCTCGAAATAACGAGTTATTACGTCGAAATAACGATATAGTTTCTTTTTTTTTCTCCCCCATCATAAGTTTTATTTTTTCCCAACCAAATAACGAGCTATTATGTCGAAATAACGACTTAGTATCTCAAAATAACGAGTTATTATTTTGAAATAACGAGATAAGTTTTTACATTATTTTCCTCCCCCACCATAGGTTTTCTTTTTTTCCCCAACAAATAACAAGTTAAGAAGTCGAAATAACGACTTAATATATCGAAATAAGAGTTATGACGAAATAACAAGATGAATTTCCTTTTTTTCCCTCCCCTCCACTATAGGTTTTCTTTTTTTTTCTCCCCACTATGCGGTTCAGGGCTTCCGTAGTTTGGAAATGTTAGACTGTTAATCATTGTAGTTATAGGCCCATAGACTTACTCATAGCATAAATATTTTCATTGAGGAGTAAACTAATAACCTGATCTTTTATTATTCTCACAGCGCACTTGTGCGGTGATGCGCTACACTATTATTGCAGGGCACATAAATTGTAATAATAAATTCACATCTTAAGACTTGCAAGTGGATTTAGCACTTTCATATATAATGGTATAATGGTAATAAAAATTATTCGTGGCTGCTAAATTTTGTCAACTCACCGGCCATTGGTACACAATCCACTACGGTCAATTGTTTAGACATACAATTTCTATCTGACTCATGTCATTTTCCCCTTGTTTTTGATTTTTTTTTAGCTTTGTTCTGTTCTTTATACACATTATAAAGAAAAGTGTGTGTGTGTGTGTGTGTGTGTGTGTGTGTGTGTGTCAAAAAGGGCGAAATTTTTTTTTTTTTTAACCGTGACTTACAGAAGACACCCATTAAAATGTCATTCAGTGTAACAATATTTACATATCCAAAAAGGTCTTGTTAGGTATATTTAAAACATGAATCATTCTGTGAAATACTAAAAGAATATATTTAAGCATCAGAGTGCAGCCCTCAAATGCCAATTAACTTTAATTTTTAAATCTTTATACTTTGCTAATGTCCTTCAAAATACTAGGTTTTACCCATTTGTCAGCAAGACATTTTTGTAAGGAAGTTAAAGTTAAAATTTAGTATGATCACATATTCTTTTTTGTATTTTAATAAGTTTCATTTTTATATAAATGTATCAGTTACGCTAAATGACGATTTGTCAATTGAGTTCCCTGAGTTCCCTGATCCGCTCTGAAGGTCTTCCTTCTCTTCGCCCTGTGTCTGCCCTGCGTCAGCCTCCCTGGTGGATATGTTATGGCGCGAGACGCGCCTTCCGGGAGGAGGAAGTAATGTTTCACCCCTGTGGACTGTTTATGTTGGTTTCTCCCTCTTGTGCCCATATTTGGTTGTTCCTGTTTCCTGTCCTTGTTTCATCATCATTAGTTAACCTTGTATCACCTGTGCCTTAATTATGCATCGTTATGCAGCTTCAGCAGGCCAAAGAGGACACCTACAGGAGTGGGGACAAAGCCTTGTACAAACAGGCCAAATACACACTGAATAGGTAGATAAGAGTGGCAAAGTTCAACTACTCGGGAAAGCTAAAAAAAACAGCTTTCAAGAAATGACTCTAAATCAGTGTGGAATGGCCTGAAAGCCATCACCAGCTACAAGAGCCCGTCCCCCAGCACTGAGGCCAATCAACAACTGGCTGATGACCTGAATGAGTTTTACTGCAGGTTTGAAAAACAAAAGACTGGTCTGACACCCTACACCCACCCCGACTGTCCCACAGCACAGCCATCAACACCCTGCCCCTCCATCCCCCCTACTGTTTCTCAACCTGTCCTTAAGATCTGTGAAGGTGATGTTTGCAAAGTCTTCAGGAAGCAGAAGACAAGGAAAGCCAAAGGCCCAGACGGTGTATCTCCAGCCTGCCTTAAAGCCTGTGCTGTCCAGCTATCATCCATCTTCACATTGATCTTCAACAGATCTCTGGAGCTGTGTATAGTCCCATCCTGCTTTAAATGTTCCACCATCATCCCTGTACCCAAGAAACCAAAAACCACAGGACGTAATGACTACAGACCTGTTGCTTTAACATCTGTGGTCATGAAGTCATTTGAGGGTCTGGTGTTGACCTACTTGAAGGACATTACTGGACCCTTGCTGGACCCCCTGCAGTTTGCTTACCGAGCAAACAGGTCTGTGGATGATGCAGTCAATATGGGATTGCACTACATCCTTCAACATCTGGACAAACCAAGGACCTATGCAAGGATCTTGTTTGTGGACTTCAGCTCTGCTTTCAACACCATCATCCCAAATATCCTTCAGCATAAACTGTCACAGCTCTCTGTACCCACCTCCATCTGTCAGTTGATCACCAACTTCCTGACAGACCAGAAGCAGCTAGTGAGGCTGAGAAAACTCACATCCGGCACCCGCACCATTAGCACTGGAGCTCCCCAGGGCTGCTTTCTCTCCCCACTGCTCTTCTCCCTCTACACAAATGACTGCACCTCTAAAGACCCCTCTGTCAAACTTCTGAAGTTTGCAGATGACACCGCTGTCATCGGTCTCATCCAGGATGGCAACGAATCTGCTTACAGACAGGAGGTTGAGCAGCTGTCTCTCTGGTGCAGTCACAACAACCTGGAGCTCAACACGCTCAAAACTGTAGAGATGACGGTGGACTTCCGGAGAAAGCCCCCTGCACTCCCCCCTCTCACCATCATGAACAGCACTGTGGCTGCAGTGGACTCATTCAAGTTCCTAGGAACTAACATCTCCCAGGACCTGAAGTGGGACATTCACATTGACTCATTGTGAAAAAAGCCCAGCAGAGGTTGTATTTTCTTCGTCAACTGAAAAAGTTCAATTTACCACAGGCACTAATGACACAGTTTTACTCCGCTGTCATTGAGTCTGTTCTGTGCTCTTCTATAACTGTCTGGTTTGGGGCAGCCAGTAAATCAGATGCAACGGACTGTTAGGACAGCAGAAAGAATCATTGGTGTGCACCTGCCCAACCTTCAGGACTTGTACATCTCCAGAGTGAAGAAACGGGCAGGAAACATCATCCAAGACCCTTCTCACCCCGGACACAACCTGTTTGCACTTCTCCCCTCAGGCAGACGCTACAGATCCCTGAGCACTAGAACATCTAGGCATAAAAACAGCTTTTTCCCAAATGCCATCTCCAGCTTAAACAGATAAACATGAATCATTACCTGGGTTCTACAATTCATTTCTGTATTTCTTTCTCCATTCTAATTATTGTCTCTTTCTGTAGTATTATTATGTAAACTTCTGTAGTATTATTCTGATTCTGATTATCGCCTGTCTTTATAAGTTGCATTGAGTTCAGTGTTTGACGTCCGGTCTCATCAATGTGAATGTATGTGTGGTTTTACCTTCTTGCTGTGGATTTACCTGTTTTGGAATTACCTGTGGATTATAATAAAGACTTTATCTTCGACCTTCGTCTTCATTCGCCCCTTCCTCACACGATACGTGACACTGGGTCTGTAATTATCTATTATACATTTATATAACAGACATAAATATTAATGTATATAAATATTTATAAGATGCTAAAATTGTTTTTTTTTTTTATAGTCATACTGTCATTCACAGTAATGGATGACACAGTGGTGTAAGAGAGAATTTGCATTACTCTGAATGACAAAACGTTACCCTGAATGACACAACCTCTACTTCTGCTTATATTACAGGCTATTAATCACTGAGCTTGGCCAGTGAAGTTAATCACAATTATTTACGTCATCTCCTATGTTGTAATCTCACATTATAAGTGTTTTTTGGTAATGTTTGTTAAATGATTGAATATATTTGATTGATAGATGATTGCATAAATCTGGACAATTGTTGTGTAAAGTAAAAGGAAGTTTTTGTTAGGCTAATTACGCACAACATTGAAACTCTATTATGCACTTGATTAACTGCAGTGAATATTCATGTACTGATAAATAACAACTACATTTACAATGTGCATTCTTATTTACAACCCGTTTACATTCAAATTCATTTTCGAGACCTTGTGGATTGAAACAAATGTGTCACACACGACTGCAAGGTCACAACCCTTACACAAAGAAAACATATTGTCTTATATATAAACAATCAATATATATTATATTTGTTTAATGTATATTGAACATACTGAAAAATATAGTGTTAACACACTGGCTGTCCAAAAAAAAAAAAAAAAGTCACCACCTGGAAATATTGTAATGTGTATATATTCAATAATAATATTCTTTAAAGGGGTTATCGGATGCAAAACTCACTTTTACATGTTGTTTGAACATAATAGGATTGACGGTGTGTGTACACAACCACCCTATTATTATAAAAATCCATCCAGTGGTATTAAATCTTTATAAGAAAAATCCCCCTCTTCAAATCAAGCCATTCTCAGCTTCATGTCAGTGTAACCTCACACCAACCGAGGACACTCCCACGATAGTTGATTGACATGACCGTCTTACCTTAGACCTGCCCTTAATAAGCTGCGAACAGTTAGATTCCGACCGCCATTGTTTCAGCCCCGATACACGCAAAGACAACAATATCTCCGATTGAACGATTGAGGTATTCTGTTGTTGGATGCAATAATGATCATAGCAGTGTCATCATTTACTCCTGACATCTGAGCTGCTGAAGACGCAGAGGATTAACATGACTTTTGTTTTAGAAGGAAATGCGCCCGGCCATCTACATAAATGTGTCTATGTTGGTGCGCATCATTCGTGATGCAGCTTCACACGTCCTGATTTTGCTGAGTTAGATGTGTTCCTGGGTCAACATATTTTGTTGACCCTGGAACATCAATTTAATCCAAAAATTTAATCTTGACCACATCCCTACACCTAAACCTAACCTTACCCATGAGTAATCCCTAAAATCAGTGGAAAAAATAGATGAATAACACTAATGTACAAGCACCAAACACTGATTGTAAGCCTAAACTTCATTAATCACCATGTTGTTCCAGGGTCAACAAAGATGTTGATCCAGGAACATGTCGTACTTGCTAAAATCAGGTTCTGCATGCAGCTTCACCTACAGCAGAAGTGAGGGCATAAGGGTTTTTATGTATCTTTACAAATCACCCTTCTTAGTAATGTGCTAGTTAGCAAGTATTGTGGTTAAATGCGGGCTCACACTGTGCGATTTTGGCCACGATTTGGCCATCTGAGACAAATTTTGAAAATCCTAAAGGATTCCTATAATCCTAGAGGAAAATCTGTGGTCTTTGATCACTGGTTTGACAAGTTCACCGACAGCCGATTAATGGCTGTTGCGATCAAATTTTACCTCCGACGAAATTCTGGCAGAGTCAGAAGATTTGGCGCACAGTCCTGTAGTGCCTTGCGTGTAATGCAGCTCACATATGGGTTAATGCACGCACCATTTTTTAACGTGTCTGACAAGCAACAATAATAAAGGACTATTAAAAATCGCACAGTGTGAACAACGGCTTAAAATAAAACAGGCATTTAAAGGAACATGCAAAAGAATTGCTCACTCTGAGCAGGGCTAATTTTGACAAGGTAAAAAGGGTGTTTTTTACACTACCACTGAGAAATTTTAATCAAAGTATGTTATAGACTTCTCATTAAGACCATAAAGAATCATATCAGCTTGTGGAAAATGGCCATATGATGACCCCTTTAAAATATATAGATATACAAGAACTTTGGCCAGAGGAGAACTGGCCCCCCGACTGAGCCTGGTTTCTCCCAAGGTTTTTTTCTCCATTTGTCACCGATGGAGTTTTGGTTCCTTGCCGCTGTCGCCTCTGGCTTGCTTAGTTGGGGACACTTTCTCTTAACACAATATTGCATTTTATTTTATTGTTTTGATTAACTACCTAAAATGTGAGTGTTTACTGTTGCCTTTGGCATTGTTGATGTACTGTTTCCTATTTAATACTGTACAGCCGCCTTGTCACAATTCTGTATTGTTAAAGGCGGTATATAAATAAAGGTGACTTGACTTGACATGTGATAAAATATGGTACTTTTGTGTAAACACACACACAAACATATTGGAACAAGTGTAATAATGTGTAATTATGAGGGAAATGAACATTTATTGGTATTGAAATAGTACATAAATTACTTAGTTAAGTTATAAATTTCAAATCTCATTTTCTACACGCTGGCATGATTTTACCAAGACATCCAATAGTCAAAGAATGCAAAACTTTAATATTTGTTTTCAGTGCATACTTTTCTTTTATACAATCTAAATATGCTGTATATATGAAATGTGTAACTAAGCAACTTGAATTATATTTTCTAATACATTCCCATATGTTTTGTTTCATAAAAGAACACTGTCCACTTGTTCATATTTGTTTGTATTCACTGTATTGTGGAGGAGCATATGCAGGCTGGTGATGAATGGAAGAGCTACTTGCCAATGGTATCTGCAAGGAAAAAAAAACCCAACAAAACACTATATGATCAGCTTTCTTGCTTGATTGCTTATTGATAATATTATGTAACAATTATTGCACCCACACTTCACTCATTACACACCTAAGAAGGACAACAGCAGGCGCAGGCGTTGGCTTTACAGGCAAATGCTGACAGACAGATGGAGATGATAAACTCAATAACGGCAAATAACAGCAAAACACCCGTGATTCCCCTGAAAAGAATCTGAGAGAAAAATCAACATTAACACATTATTATAACAAAATAAATGATAATTACTACTCACACTGGTACACTGACTGCTCAGCAGTCCACAAACAATCATCCTTGAGGTTCATATACTAACACATTTAGGATTTACTAAACAAGGCAAATTAGCATAATTCCATAATGACCAACACAATCTACCAAGAACAATGCAAATTAGCATGTGGTTATGGCATACATACCAGTAAATTGACTGGTGCAAACCTTAGTAAATCATGTTGTGTGATTTATGTAAATAATTTTGTGCCTGAAAGGGAAACTCTTACAAATGCAGTAATGTTAGCCGCAAAAATAACTGTCCTTTTCAATGCTAATGTTTCACTGTGTGTCTTTAGTAAATGCTGACAATAGTTTTTTAACGCCAAAATGACTCTACAACTGAAACAGTAGATTTTGGACCTCCAGCTTTGATTATACAAATAAATAAACATTTGGGTCCTTTGTCTGTGAATTCTCAAACACATGCAAAAAATTTAGGAGTGATTTTTGAAATAAATTTGACAAACTCAGTAGTAAAGAATAGTTTTTATCATCTTAGATCTATCATGAAACTGAAAGCGTTCTTAGCAGTAATTACTAAATAAATGTAAATAATTGGCTCATATTTTTGGCCATTTTTTGGGGCAAAAACCGAAAGTACAATTTCGGTGCATCCCTAGTAAATATAAAAGTTGAAGACATACCTCATATTCACGGTAATGATAATGGTAGATGTAGAAACGGTCTGGCCCTATAACCAAATCCAGTGAAAGAAAAATAATGGCGATGCCTGCGGTTATAGTGCTGATAATGTTCATTACGAGTGAAGCTTTCACCTGTAGGTAGAAAAAAGAAACATAAAGCAGGTTAATAAATTAGCAAGAGCTTCAAAACATTGTGTTAACATGTTAATGTAGATAGAAAAGCAGCAATCATCAGAGTCCAAGAACCAGCAGCTCAACTCTCCAAATCTACGCAATTTATAGCTAATGTAAAATTATACAAAACGGCACTGACCAAAATATGCAGGGAAATTACCATTTTAGGAACAATATAATTAAATATTTTTATAGTCGCTAATCCCCAAAATAATCCCCAAATAAAATCGCTTAATTTTGTAATTATGTTGCATTGTGGTGTATTGTATGGTTCTATTGTTAGTCACAGCATGTCGGAGAAAACGCCTTTTGTGTCCCACCACGGAAAACAAAGTAAATATTACGTTAATGGTTAAACGATTGCAGAAATGTTACTTATTTTAAGGGTTTAGTCTTGTTTAACATCATGCATCTTGGAAACGAGCTGGCAGCACAAATCACACAGAACTGAGCAAAATGTTATCATTTCATATTGAGTAAACGATTAAACAATTTAATGATGAAACGGAAAACATAAGGACATTGATATGACAACTAAAAACAACAATAACGAAATGAATACCGCAATTTTAATATTCATAAGGATTCATTTTTAGGTGTCGTCAACGTCAGTATTTTACGTTTAAATACGTACGTTTTAGTGTCTGAAAACATAAGTAAATGTATTGACGTTTTATAGAACCACTTTTTACATAAAATACATATGAATTATGATGAGATCACGATGGTACAGCACATGCTCTCAGTATTTTATGCTAAACGTCAGTGTATGTGGTCAAGTAATGTAATCAGCAGTGTATGACCATACACTGTGTAACACCAACTACCCCAGGTGAAAAAATGTGCAGTTTTATAATGCAGTGCTCTATTTTCACACACTAATTTCGTACTTAATATACTAAAACATATGCTTTAGTAAGATAATCATAAGAACACCTATAGTGTACTCATTTTGAGGCCCTATAAACTAAAATTTTATTTTAACACACTGTGCATTAAAATAATGTATTTACCATTACATTTAGTTTATATTATAATTTGTCTCATTAGCCCTTCAGAAAAATTCCGATAGTATTTTCTTTTCATCTTGCCTCTGTTGGAGAGATTATTTTGAGGTGTCATTTTTGTTTTTGGCACTAGAGGGCGTATGAGTATTTCAGTGTATTTAAATAAGAATTTAAATATTTTGTTTGTAACAAGTTTGATTTGATTTTTTTTGTTGTTTGTGATGACAAATGGACAATAAATGGACTGGCATATCCAATTTTATCCCGAAGGTATGGACAATGTATTCATTTTTATTCAAGACAGAAGCACACATCAAAACCAGATGAAAGTCTCCCCAGCCATTGAGATTTGATGTTATTAGTTGCTGAAATTTAATTGGCTGGTAGCAGCCATGTTTTTTATTCTATGTATCCAGGTCATATGTTATGACATCAACTAAAGATGATTCATATTCATTTTCTGCAGTTACAGTGTTGAGGAGTTGCAGAGCCTCCTATAGGTGCAACTTTGACGCAATTTGGTGTGAATTCTCAAAAATCATTCATCATTACCATTTTTTTTTCATAAAATTCAAAATGGCAGTTACTCAAAAATGCAAATTATTATTATTGCACCATCTTGTGTTGCGCCTCACAGAAAATCAGCACAAACACAAAAGAACACTATTTCTGTACTTACAGCACAGTAAAAGTAAAGTGTTGTGTACATACCAAACACAAACTGGAGGGTGAATTAATGTTATTTACTGCAGCAACGGAGAGTGCGCCTGCTATAATGTACTGAGAAGAGAGAGAAAGACAAAAATTGAGGCTTGCGTTGGAATATGTAGCTTGTGTCATAAAAGACAGAACATTTAATTGTATAATAGTTTCTTACAATGAGAGATCCCCAGTAAGGAATACCAGTTAACACAAAGGCACTCCCTCTATAAATTGTAGACACAATGCCAGTCAGGAGAGTCAGCACACCGATCATTATCTGGACCGTCTGTGACAGACAAAAAGAATGCAGAAAGAGCGAGAACGACAAGAGAGTCTTTCATATAGTGCAGTGGTTCTCAAACCTGTCCTGGAGTACCCCAGCCTTGCACATTTTGTGTGCCTCCCTCATCTTTCACACCTGATTCAACTCACCAGCTGCAAGACCTGAAGTGGGTGTATCATAAATAGAGAGACATACTAAATGTGCAGTGCTGGGGGTACTTTATGGAATGGTTTGAGAACCACTGATATAGTGGAACAATATACAGTATACAATATACATTTATGGTAGCTGCAGTTATGGACTTATGATTGTACTAGGAAAATATTTCTCACCCCAAGGGCTTTCGGTTGGCCTTTCAGAAATGCCTCAATTTCAAGAGGTTGAAACTGGACATTGTTGGGCATCCTGGTTTCTGAATCTCAAACTAACCTGTACAAAAATCATAGTAAATCAAAACATGTAAACAATATGATTATGAAAAAGCTCATAATACAGAATAATAATACAACATAATACAACAGCTGGTACTTTCTGACTATTTCCAGCATGGTCAGTGTGAACTCCTTATCTAGATGTTTCTTTAATGCAGGGGTGCTCAACCCTGGTCCTGGAGATCGACTTTCC
Organism: Cirrhinus mrigala; assembly: GCA_036247105.1. Classification (NCBI taxonomy): domain Eukaryota; kingdom Metazoa; phylum Chordata; class Actinopteri; order Cypriniformes; family Cyprinidae; genus Cirrhinus; species Cirrhinus mrigala. The sequence continues at coordinate 7,881,474 of CM070010.1, forward strand.
TGCAGAGTTCAGCTCCAACCCTGATCAAACACACCTGAACCAACTAATTAGGATCTGAAGGAGCACTTGATAATTACAGACAGGTGTGTTTGATTAGGGTTGGAACTAAACTCTGCAGGAAAGTCGATCTCCAGGAACAGGGTTGGACACTCCTGCTTTAATGTAATTGTGTTGCCTGTAACCTGTAATGATATGGAGAGAGAAAGGTTTGGGCCTACTTGAAAAAGGAAACAGAGAAAGTAATCTGAATGAAAAAAAAAAAAAAAATACATAGAATGAATAATCACACCAGAGATAGTGTTGTTACATTTATATGACAGTGATTATGATATTAATCCTTTCAGTCTTAAATTATATTCCAACTGATTCTTTACTTCTATTGTAAATGTAGCCATATATGATCATTCTTTAAAAAAAAAAAAAAAAAATCAGTTTCATTAAAAATTTGATGACATTTGATGTTTTTTTTGTTTTTTTTAAGGAAATGCAGCATTGCAATTATGAACATTACACACCACACAGACTAACGTTTATGTAATTATAAATATCTGAATCCAAGGGGCTCGAGTAATGATTCTAGGAAAGGAAATAAATAAATAATTGACTACAAACTTGCGAACAGTAGTGTGTATTATTACAAATTATTTCTGTTTTGAATAAACAGTTTTAAACTCATTAAAACTGTTTATTCTCATGTTTAAACTGTTTAAACTCATCAAAAAATCCTGAAAAACGTAGCACTGTAAATGCGACTGATTTTAACTAAAAATCTTTTTTAGGCCTACTGTTCTACTGAAGAAGAAAAAAAAAAGTCACAACTTGGATGGCCTGAGGGTGAGTAAATTAACAGAAAATTTTCATTTTTGGGTGAACTATCCCTTTAAGGGCACTAAGCTTAGACATTTTTTCTGCCTGGGACATTCTTGTCCAATTACTTCCTAAATTTATATGAAAATTGGCTAAACCACCTGCCTGCACCACTCATATCTGTACATTTAAACAGAGCTCAAAACAGAAGTTTTAAAGTTATCAGTGTTTGCTTTTTATAAATTTCACAACCCAGTGGTTCTTGAGGTCAAAAGAGCAGTGTTGTGCAAGTTACTTCTAAAATGTAATACATTATATATTACTAGTTACTGTCTTTTAAGTAATTAGTTACATTACAATATTACCGTCTTTGAATTGTAATGCGTTACACTACTTTTAAGTTATTTTTGAGTTACTTTCACCAAAATATCCACAGAAGTATGACTAGGCATTATAAAATACCAAAATGTAGTTTATTGCTGCTCGTTATACATCCAGTGGAGGGTAATGAGGTAGGTCAATATAGCATAAAATTATAAAGTCATATTTAGATTAATTACATTAACGTTACTTGTAGTTTAGGTTAAACACAGATAAGCACAAAATTATTACATTTATAAATAACGCCGGTAAATAAAGCGAAATGTTACAATGTACAAACAATAAACACAATACTTACCCTATAGACTATTAAACGGTTTTCGGAACAAAGTAAGAATGAAATATATAAACAAGCCAAAACGAATTAGGCTTTTAATTTTAAACTGAAAGCAAACGCAGCCTACCTCTCTCATTCGGCATGAATCCAATTAAATGTGTCCATATTCGCGTTATATTTGAATGCTGAACTATTATTTATTAGTAAACCAGGCTTTGTACTTAACGCGCGTCAAAACATCTTCACATGAGCAATATAAGGAAGTGTGGCATTTATGGTCTGAGATGAATATAAAAACAAATGTGTATGTGTTCTTAGATATTTGTCTGGGTCTCACAAGGAAATATACATTTTTGATCAGTAGATATCTCTCTCATTAATGCAAACGAATGTGATGTTCTTTATTTAATCGAAAATAACTCCAAAATCAGAACAAAAAATTCTGCTTATTATTATATACTTGATACATTTTTTTTTCATTTATTTATCATTTAAACTAAACTAACATAACTATAAAATGTGTTATACAAATGTTTATACAAATAATGTCTGTACAGTAAAACACTCTTTGAAAGTAAAATACACATAGACCTACACACAGGCATAAGCTGGGGTTCAGGAAAACTGTTTAAGTGTTGTTTTAGGTATACAAAATCTGCCTGTCATGTCTGTTCATTTTCTTTAAACAGCAGTTTGGTTCCTTAGTTAAATCAGCTAATAAAATGGTTGGGTATTGTTATCAAATATGTACATCCAGCTGTTGTAATATTCATTTGTAGTCTCTAAAGAATAGTTAAGCTCATTACATTTTAAAAACCAAGTAATTTCATGACGTTGACGTCACGTCAGGTCGTCACGTGGGTCACCTGTCCCGTAAGACGTCCAAAGCACAAGACGTTCGATTAGACGTTCGATTGGCCGTTCGATTGGCCGGTCGTTCGGTCGATCGGTCGGTCGAACGCTTGATTTTGACACGGAGTACGCGGCATACCGTGGTGAAGGCGCCGGCGGGAATCGACTCTCGAGGAAGACGCTGACTGAGTCTGCAGCAGGTTAGATCTGTGCTCTTAACTTTTCGACGACAATCATCACTGGTCTCAAAGTAAGTGTTTAATATATATTTTAAATGTGTTTTAAGAAGGCTTTTGAAAAAAATGTGGCCGTTTCTAGTCTTCTTATGGATTAATTGTAACACTTGCCATGGTATACTGTAAACACGGTAATATTCGGTGAGAGGAATACTGCTATGAAATTGTATGCTGTTTAAAGGGGAATATGAATTAAACTTACATGGCGGTTGTACATCTATTAATGTGCTGACGAATAAAATTAAATACCATATAATCGCCTGAAGGTCGTGTTATAAGTGTATGAGAGCGAAATATGAGCCACGAGTGAACGGTCTTTACTTCAAAGAGATATTTGAGGCGAAGCTGCTAGAAAACGAACTTTTTATATAACGTTACTCAAATAACGTTAAACAACGTCAATTTTAGTTTGGTCCAGTTCATGTATAATGTCTTTTTTCTCGTGTTTACCAGAACAGAAGCCTATAACTTTAGCAGCAGCTTCTCTTCTATTTACTCTGTCATTTAGAAGGTGGGAGTTCCGTTACTAGAGCGTTGCAGTTTTACTGTACTGTACTGCATTACTGTACATTCACAGTAACGGGAGTGACACGTAAAAGTGGCACATACATTTGTAAAGTCAATTGAAATGGTCTATTTTGATGTTTGATACTGCAAATAGGTATTTCTTAGTTTAATTCATTTATTATTCTATATATATCACGCTGGTGTTTGTAGTGCAGATATAGTTTTACCCTAGATTGCCTGTAGTAGCTATTGAAGCAGAAGTCCATGTTGTAAAATTAAGATGGATATATATATATATATATATATATATATACACACACACACATTTGTGGCAGGTAATGAACTGTACTGTAAGTATAAGGAATTCAGATTGAATGGTTTTGATGGAGGATTAAACTTTGACATTTTCTTTTCTTTCAGGTTAGGTGCCAGCATGATTTGGCAGTTTAAGTTGTGTCATATGATCCTTCAGAAATCATTCTAATATACTTTTTTTTTTTTTTTAATAATGTTAATAAAGTTTCAGCTTTGCTCCACATCAGTAAATTACATTTTGAAATGTATTTTACAAACAGTTTAAACAGTTATTTTAAAACTTTTTGATGCTATTAGTGTTTTTAGTTTTTACTGTATTTTCAAGCACATAAATGCAGCCTTAGTGAGCTGAAGAGTCTTCTTTGTGAACATTTACAAATTGTAATGTTTACAAACTAGACAAGTATGTCATTATGTGAGTAATGTAGTAAATAAAGTTTAGTTTCTTACACAGACCAATTGTTTTGTTTCAGAAGACCTCACTACATCGCCAAGCACCAGTGGACCACCAAGGGTGTTAGTGATCAAGGGATCATAGGTCTTTAGTGTTCTACTAAAGAAAGTAGGTTTCTAACTTTTATTTAAGGAACTGGGCTTTTTTAGGCTTTGAGTTTGTATTATTGGTGTTTGGTTTCTGGGTGTTTAAATTTAATGTACAATGATCATGTAAAGTTTTGCTCAAAACTTTACATACACCTTGCAGAATATGCAAAATGTTAGTTTTATAAGATTTTATAAAAAGTAATAGGGATCATGAAGATTGCATGTTATTTTTTTTTATTTAGTACTGACTTGAATATTTCACAAAACAGATGTTTATTTAAACTCCACAGGACCAAATAATGACTGAATTTATAAAAATGACTCCATTCAAAAGTTTACATACCCTTGTATCTTAATACTGTGTGCGGTTTCCTGGATGATCCATGACTGTTTTTATGTTTTGTAATAGTTCATTATGAGTTCTTTGTTTGTCCTGAGCAGTTCAGCTGCCTGCTCTTCTTTAGAATAATCCTCCAGCTCCTGCACATTTTTTGGTTTTCCAGCAGCATCTGCATATTTGAACCCATTTCAAAAGTGAATGTATGATTTTGAGATCCATCTTTTCCAGCTGAGGACAATTGGGGAACTAATACATAACTATTAAAAAAAAAGATGAGAACATCCACTGATGCTCAAGAAAGCAACACAATACGTTAAGAACCTTTGAATTGGATGATCAGGGTAAATTGTACTTACATTGTTTTTTGGGAGAGATATAATTAAATAATTATGTACCTTGTGAAGTGCAATACTAAATGGAGGGGAAAAATATGCAAACAAGAAAAATGTACACATTCAAAACATTCCAGTTCAAAAGTTTACACCCCCTGGCTCTTAATGCATTGTGTTGCCTATTATTACAAAGGTGAAAACATTTACTGATACTTATGTATGAGTCCCTCAGTTGTTCTCATTGTTAAATAGATGGATCTCAAAATCATACAGTCACATTTGGAAAGTGTTAAAATATGTAGATGTTGGAAAACCAAATAATGTGCAGGAGCTGGAGGATTTTTCTGAAGAACAGCAGGCAGATGAACTGCTCAGGATAAACAAGGAACTTAAGATAAAAGATAAAAAAGATAAAAACAGTCGTGAATCATCCAGGAAATGACACACCGTGTTGAGATTCAAGGGTATGTAAACTTTTGAACGTGGTCATTTAAATTAGATATTATTTTGTCTTGTGGAGTATATAAACATCTGTAGTGTTCAATCATTTATTCCTAATCCTACCCAATACCTAAACTTACAACAACTAACTTACTAACTATTAATAAGAAACAAATTAGGAATTTATTGAGGGAAAAGTTATAGTTAATGGTGAATACGTTTACCCTATTCTAAAGTGTTACCGTAAATGTATGAGCATTTCAGTTATATATACATGAAATTTTCATCAGCATTCAGAATGGGATTTGTCTGTTTGATTAATATGAAGTGGGCCATTTTTCTTTAAATGTTCTGCATAGCAAACCTTCCAGGATTTTTCTGCATACAGTGGATTTCATTGGTGGTCAGCAGCTTTTAGACCCAGATGAGTCCTCTGCAATCTGACTTTGCTGCAACTTGGAACCTTCGCATTATTGACACACTATTGTCCTGTTAAATACTGTAAAGTTGCTTTGACATAACCTGTTGTGTAAATAACACACTGTATAAATAAACATGATGTTAGACTTGATATTGGTTAGTTGGTTATTAATTTCTGTTCTCTTCCACTAGCATGCTATTATTACAGCTTCAAGTGAGGGTTTTTTGCCCAGACCCCTGTAGAACCGGGCATGGGCTTGGCTAACCGCTCTAAACTACAACACAGCTGACATCAGGGATTCTCATCTTCTGAATGAGTGACACTCGTTTGCACAATTACTGTCTCCTCTAATTTTTTGGCATTGTATATGCACCCAGCCTTATCATAAACAGCAGTTATTGAACGTAAACCTGTAAAAAGAAATAATTTTGTAAAATATTTGCATTTTGTCATTTTACTGTTGTTGCCGTCTTGTCATTTTCAGTTTGAAGCCAGATATCCTTGTACGCATTGCCTTTACAGGTTTTCCTTGATATAACACATTTACTTGACTCTTGTTAGTGATGAGGTTGGGCAATTTAGTGCAAAAAAGCTTTTGTTTTAAAGGGATAAAAAGACTTATATTTCATTTATTGAGATGTACCAAAGTACATCTGCATTTGATGTTTAATGAAATGCTTTTGCATTTTGAGGTTGTAAAAGTTTTGTGGTGTTGTGGAAAATGTTTAAACTCTACAGTGTGTAGAAATTAATTTTCCACAATTATCAATATATTGTTGTATTTTAAATATTCATTTTCACTGTGTTAAATGGAAGCGGTTAAGAAAATTCTGTTCAATAAAAGTCATTAAGTTTTTTTTTTCTGAGATACTTGTACTCAATGTTTTAAGGCTTACTGGGGTTTACAGTGTACCCTCACTTGAAAGGTTAAAGGAATACCACAGAATACTCCGAAAATATAACAATTAAGGGCCATAGGTTTATTACAGGATAGTCCTAGTATTACTGCAGAATAATGACTATAATAACACAATAATATTACAGCAATATGACATACTGTACAACACAGAATCCTGTGGTAAATACTACAGAAATGTGAGTAATCGGTACCACACGAATATGACATACTGTACAACAAAATCCTGTGGTAAATGCTACACAAATGTGAAATTAATACCACACGTTACCGCAAGAATATTACAGGTATATTACATACTGTACAACAAAATTTTGTGGTAAACTGTCCCAAAAAACAACACAATACTACACAATTACCACACAAATTGTATGTGGTACTTTTGATGTATTATCATATCGAATACCACAGGACATTTTTGTAAGGGGAACCATCTGTTTATATTTTAATAAACCTGGGGTCCGTTCTTCGTACCTCGCTAACTAAGTTAGCTGGATTTGATTGTTGACGATTTCGCGTGATCTTGGATCGTTCGGTTCTTCGAAGCTCATCCGGGACTTGCTGTCATAGCAACAGATCCGTAAGCGTAAACCTGCTCGGGAGCAGGCTTATTTCATGTAAACAGGATTAGATTGCATCTAAACAAATTGCATTTAAGCAGAATTGATACTTAAAATCTGTCCCAACCACTACTACTTTATTACAAGAGTACTATTGACCCAGGGACAATAATTTAAAATAATAATAATTAAAAAAAAATGTATTTGAAAATAATATAATAATGTTGTGTATCTATAATAGACAGCCAGGTTTACTCATTAAATGATTTATTCGTCATAAAATAATTACTTTATAAATGTATTAGAATCTTACACACGTTATACAGATAATGTAGAGGCGTGCATTAATTTGAATGATGACAGCTATTATGGGAGTGGCTTTATGGAGCACATGAGATACAGATAATGTGAGATCTTGACCCTTAAGAAATTTTAATGCTGTCACGTAGCAAATTTGTTTCAAATATAAAATTAAATGAATTGCTAAATATTACATTGAAATAAAAAAATATAAAGTCTGTACAAATATTAGAAATCGTGAATATAAATAATTGGGAATAATGTAAAAAAATAAAATAAAATAAAAACAGTGCACATTTCATTGATCTATTATAACATGATGTAGTTTTGTTCGCTTGGCTGTTTCCTTATAAAAGTCCAGAAATTTGTCATGTTTTTCGTCAGGTGTGTTTTTTAATCATATGATGTCATTACGTTGCGGTCTTGCCGCCAGCCAATCGCTGCATTGCTGATCATGGTTTTGAGTATCGATACATAGCCCCTTTTAAACCAACAGATAACTCAATCCAGCCATACTAATCATCAACAACAGGTGCGTTCGAAGAACCGAATTAGCCAGGTCATGATTAGCGCGATTATCTTGGATGTGTCATTTGATCTCGGATGTAATAAGCGACGTACGAAGAACGGGCCCCTGGTGACAGATCGCCACAATGTAGAGTCGCGCCTGCCTCAACAGCTCTCACTGTTTACACTCCGACTGATGCATATAAACAAACAGAAAGTGCAATTCTACTCTTATTTACATATTTTCTGCCTTACTATATGCTTTATTCCTCCCTTTAAATCAATAATAGCGCGCACAGCACCGAAGCGTCGCGCCTGCCTCAAAAACTCTCACTGTTTAGACTCCGATTGACGCATATAAACAAACAGAAAGTGCAATTCTATTCTTATTTGCATATTTGCTGCCTTAACTTATGCTTTATTCCTCCCTTTAAATACATAATGGCGTGCGCAGCACCGAAGCGTCGCGCCTGCCACAACTTAGCGTCGCTTTGATAACAGTTTTCGTGAGAGTGCCAATAATTTAAAGCAATACATAGTGTCAAATACTTAAAAATAAAACAGTAGTAGGGAAATAAATTTACTTTAAAAATGACTTTTTTAGGATTGCGCATGGCTGTAAGTGCTTGGTGTAAATATTAAGTTAAACCTTTAGGAAATTTTAAAAAAAAACACCTAATTATTTGAATGTAAAAGCAAAATGAAGCAATAATAATAATAATAAACATGTTAATATGCTACTTTATTCTGCTACTACTAATATTTTAATTGTGTAAACATAAGCCTACCTGAAAGTGATGCAGACGCTTCTCTCTTCACAGGAATAGTGTTTGATTGGCGTCCATCACTTACGAGGGGGGAAACTGACTCGCGACGCATCTTGCGATCCTCTTGTATAATATATCTACTTTTTAAAATACATCACTAACATGTATTTACTGTTTTATATATTTTAATTTGGTATAAATGGAATAAATGACCCTTTCCTTACCTTACAGTAGCTCGATCTGAGTTCTGTGTTGTGTGCTCATTATAATCTGCCCATATATTATACACATCTTCATGTTCAGCCCTTCAATGCTGATTGGTCAGAGTGAATCAGGGGATTGTCTCTGTTCTCTCTTTCTCTGCTTATTTGCTCTGGTGACTCAAATTCCTTCTACTGTCCGGATTAACACATGGTTTCACTTTCAAAAGCTTTTCTTCTTTCACTTTCAGCAGCTGCTTACTAGAAACAATGTGACTGCAGATAAAGTGTTTTCTTCTTTGTAGCACACATATGTGATTATTCCACATAGGTTAGATGTTACACATCTGAACTATGAAACCACCAAAGCTGAAGAGTAACAATGCAAAAAACAGTACAAAAATACATAAATAAAATAACTTTCTGATGAGATTCACTGGAAATTCCCAACAACCAAACAACATGAAAATAATTCATAAAAATATAAATGTATGCCTGTATATCAGTAGTGCTGTTCACAAGACAAAGGTCAAAAGTTCAATGTCAGGAATTGATTTTATTAATGAATGAAATGTGTTTGGATTAAAGTCGGTGTCCCTTTGGAAAAGTTAAATCATTAGCTAAATGAGGTTTTTCCTTTTGTGCATTGATTTGACCAAACGTTAAGCTATAATGTATAGAGCCTGTTGCCAAATGTGAGAGATAAAACAACTATCAAATGCCAAACGGGTTATGTGTACTCTTTCACAACATGAGGATGGAGACGTCACTGCTTGTGAGATTAAGATTGAACTGTAGTAGATAAACAAATGAAAAGATCGAAAAAATGTATTTGTCTCATTAGCTGTTTCAATTTAAACTTATTGAAAAAAAAGGAATTTTGCATAAAGCGTTTGCAAATAAAGCACTGTTTCCAGCCCATGTGTTCAGGAGAACAAAATTGTCACTTCCTGGGAAACTGGGGCAAAGTTTCAATAATAAAAAAGGAAGTTGGTGCAACTGTAGCTTTTTTTCTAGATAATAAATGACTTGCGTATCGGAGTGTGATTTAAAAAAAAAAAAAACAGGAACCACCTCAATCAAGTATCATAAAGTCATTTAATAACTGTAAGGAGCCGTCTGCTCTGTTATCCCTCTCACAGTACATTGATGTCCTACAAAGGTCAGTCTGTTTTGATATTTTGTTTAAAAATATGAAGTATGGTTTTAACCATAATCAATATATTGATCAATATGGTCATTGTTTCAATGATTGCTTCAATACTGGATGTCTTAATATAGACTGTGAGTCTTAGGTGCTCTCAAAACAGCAAGTGTGGTGCTTTCCAATGGGCAGCGCCAATGAACTCGAGTGAACCAGTGAGCTTTGGTTGACTTCCAAGAATATGACAAGGATGGCACAAACAAGTATGATGAATGGTCATGAGCACACCTGCTTCTTGGGAGAGGGTGAGACCAAGGACGAAATGGAAAATGGTTCAAAGTAGAGGAGTAAGACCAATCAAAAGCCAAATCGTCATTTTTTTGGTTGAAAAGACTGATAAGAACAGGGTATAAGTTTGGATGCACGGACAGACAAAGACTGTCATCTCGGCTTTGTTGCTGTGTTCAATAAAGTCTTATTCTGACATCTAGAACTCTGCTTCTTGAGCTTTATTGACAAATTTGAGAAGACCATTGTTTGTTTTCACAACAGATTGGCATCACGAACAGGATTGGCTTGAAGCCTGACTTTGACGAGAGCCGTGGCAGGTGAATGCCTGGCGAACACGCACATAAGGTAGGAGCCATTATTTGTTTAAATTAAAAATGTTGAATTGTTTATGTGGTTGCTAAGGTAAGTCTGTGGTGGTGGTTGAGGAAGAGAGAGAGAACGACCAAGGTTGGTGTTTTTCTCTCATCTGATCTGTGTGTGTGTGTGTGTGTGTGTGACGGAGGGAGTGAGAGTGGAAGCATTGAGTGGGGGTGAAGAAACAGCTGTGTGTGAGAGAGTGAATGTGTCTCTGTGAGTGTCAGCAAAGAGTGAAAGCAAAAGCAGAAGTGCAGGGGGCAGGAGAACAGAGCAGGTGTGAGTGTGTGTTAAGAGAGAGACAGCATGTATATGTGTGTGTATATGTGAGACTGAGAACCTGTATGTTGGTCTGACTTGTTGTGTTGTGTGCATGTGTTGTGTGTGTATGTGTATGCATGTGTTTGTGTATGGGTGAGAGACAGTGGGAGCGAGAGTTAAGTATTAAAAAGTAAAATAGATACCAAACAGATTCAAAACCTGAAAATACTTCACTCTCAATAATACTGTTATTGAGGTCCCCAATCATCACATGTGTGTAGTCATGTATATAACCATCAGGATATTAAAACGACTGAAGATTATTGTGTTGAGAAGTAGCATGCATGGATGTATTTATACACATGGATATATTTAGTTAGAAACCTTATCTGCATTAAGAAATAGAACAGCAGATGTTCATGCAGGATCATTCCATAAATCAGTGGTTCCCAAACTGGGGGGCGCAGAGTTAGGTTCAGTCCACATAAGCAGCAGTAGTAAAGTGTTCCCTACATTCAAATCTTTACATCTGAAGTCCTATTGTGACTCTAACAACTAATAAATAAAAGCCTATGAATTTGCTACATTTGTTTTCATAGGCTTAATATTACAAATAATATACATGTAATGTATAACATAAATATTCACTGATTCTTATTAAAGCTACAGAAGATATTCAGTGAGTGATATTCTCTTCATCTTCTGTTGTTTGATTAACATTAAGCACAAAGAAACAAGGTTTATTAGGCTGCTGTCACCTTAAGTGCTGCATGTATCATTACATCTGCACTTCTTTCTAAACCATTTAGTCCGCTTTAAGACACAGCCATCTGCGTTTATGTGAATACTCACCAAAACAAGGATTTATTTATTTTTTTGGCATTTTATGCTTTTATTTAGTTATGACAGTGTATTGTTTGACACACTGTAAAATCCAATAGTGTACCTTACTTGTATATAATTAGTTATCTTTACTTAGTTGCTCTACTCACTAGGTTTTATCAAGTTACAGCTAATTTCAAGGTGAATAAAACAGTTTACTTGCTGCTTTGAGTAAGGCTTACTTAAAATATTCAAGTAGCCACAACAAAACCAATGACATGAATACACCAGTGAGAGGCAGCAGTGCGCTAATGTGTTGCTAATGTGCAACAAAACCACAGAAGAAGAAATTAGGACAGAGCATGCGCAACAAGCAATGTTTTGAATTTGTGCTGACATCAGTTGGCTCCAGCTAATTGGCGAAGAATTTGCTGAAACTGGAAAAAGAAGCAGAGACTGCTTGCATTTTTACCGCTGGACAAAGATACTAAGGTAAGTTATCAAAAAAATAATTGTGTGTAAATGTGTCTTTCTGTCTGCTGCTAATTTTAACTGACTTAGGCCTATTTTGTACTTGGGCTGCATGTAAAGTAGACAAAAAGACAAGTGCATTAGGGTTTAAATTAGTTTTGTTTGTGTATGTTTTTTGTTTTTTTTACTCTCAAAGATTTGGTAGCCATTGACTGCCATTATATGACTGACAGACTACAATGGTTTGAGTTAAAAATCTTCCTGCTCTCACTGTACTTTGATGTCCTACACCAATTGGTCTGTTCAGTGCCACTTCATGTCTAAAGCCCAAAGTATACTTCAGTTTTACGTGTACACTACTGCATGTGTCTACTGCCTAAGTTCATGCATGCTATCAAATGGAAAATACTTTGAAAGTACCACAACATTGATTTAAATGCTTACCATAACATTACATAATTATAATTTTATGGATTAATAATGAACCTGTTTCAATAATTAGGCATCTCTTCTTTTTTAAGTGAACAGGTTAAAAATCTACTTGCTACTTGAGAATGTTTTTCCATTTACTATTCTCTGGTTTTATACAGCCAGTTTACCTTACTGAAGACCCTGTCTGTGCACAAATAAAATAAAGAGATTGCAAAATTATATTTAAGAATTTAATTACACTTCAATGAATGTTGTGGGGTCAGTTGTCTATTCAAGTGTAAATTGTACATATATAAAACACATGTTGTGGGTAAGTATCTGACAGATGTGGCTTTATTTTATTAAAATTTTGACTTTCTAATACAAGCAATCTCTGAGAAACTAAATTAAATGCAAAAAGTGTTGCATCTGAAGAGCTGAACATTTGAACAAAAATCAAATGAATGAGTTCAATGAAAGAGAAAGCTTTGAGAGTGAAAACCAACCTGTTTGTTCCTCAGTATCTTCCTGTTTGACTCTGAAAGCTTCTTCAATCTTCATGTCTTCACTCTCCTCTTTAATAAATGCCATCTTCATAACAGTGTGTCACATGGATCTTAGTTGATTTTACTAGGAATATTTCTGTGTTTTTAAGATGAGAATAATGAACAGAAAGAAAAACGAATGGAAATTAAATAGTCAGCACACTAGTAAGTGAGTCAGTCAGAGTGATGGACTTATTACAATTTATATATTAATAACTTTGATTTAATAACTTTGATCAACACTTACAGACTACAGTTGGCCGCATGCATTAAACCAGGGGTGCCCAAACCTGTTCCTGGAGATCGACTTTCCTGCAGAGTTTAGTTCCAGCCTTAATCAAACACACCTGTCTGTAATTAGCAAGTGCTCCTTGAGATCCTAATTAGCTGGTTCAGGTGTATTTGGTCAGGGTTGGAGCTGAACTCTGCAGGAAAGTCGATCCCCAGGACCAGGGTTGAGCACCCCTGCATTAAACGTTGCATTTACACTGTTTTGATCAGCAGATGTCGTCGGCGTGTGGAGATTCGGGCGCTTTGAGTCACTGAATCGTTTTGAGAAGCAATTGATTCAATAGACTCAGAGTTACGAAAATCTCGGTTTCTCCATCACTCGCCAGTGACCCAATTAATGTTTCTACTTGTAACGGGACTCCAGGGAAGCGTGTAAGATCCAGATGCGAGCTTTATTTAAGACAGCGTAGTCAAGACAGGCAGGGTCAGACACCAGCAAACAGTAATATCCAGGGCAAGGAAAAAGCGTAATCCAATGAACAGGCAGAACGTCAAAATACCAGAGAGCAGTCCAAAGTAGCAAAATAAACAAGGCAATGAAACAAGGCAAAAACTATGACTATGAAACAAAACCGTGGCAATGAAACAGGATAAATGCTTAGTAGAGTCCACACAGGCAAAACAATACTTCGCGGTGGCTGTTTGGTGTAGGCCTCCTTAACAGGAAGTAACCCATGAAGCAGCAGAGGGAGCGGTAACAGACAGTCCATGGGTGAGGGCTCCCTCTGCTGGCATGGCATTACAATACTAAACTGATTCACGATATACAGAGTGAAATGAGACGCACCTTTTCTGTTACTAATGTGACCGAGCGTTCGTGCAGAGTTCACCTAAATACTACCTAAATTCTCCGCCACACTTTTTCCAGAGAGAGCTCAAAAATCCCTCCAACACTCCAGCATGAAAAGTGTGCATGCTCAATGCCCATCTATGGCAAGCCCCGAGGGGAAAATGCATTACACACACATACAGTACAGTACATTCAGAATTAGTGCAACATAACAGCATGAAATAAAATCTGTTACATACGTCCCCCCCTTACAAAATAAACGTTCCCATTTATGTCCCAGAATAACAAGGTCAAAAATCAGAAACAATATACCTCCGTGTACAATAAAACACAAAACAGTACACAGCACATTGTCAACTTGGAAACAAACCTATTGACATAACATTTGCTCCAATAACTATTTTACTTTTGTTTGAACTTACTTTTCCTTTCACTGTTTTGTTTTTTCATTTTTCATCATAAAGTTTACACAGTAACATATCCTCACTTTGCAATTTCAACAGGCTCAGCAATAGAACAAGGACAGCCTAATGTCCCAGTGCAAACAGTCATATCAGTATAGCACAAAATCCTTTAAATGGCCAGGAGGTCTATGAACTCTCCCAGTCTTACTGACGCTTGGCTCAGTCCCCTTAACTGAACATTGTGAGTCAGACAAAGCATTCAGTTCTTTCTGGGGTGAAACACACTCCGCTCCACCAGAAACGTCAGACTCCAGTGGAAGTGACTCAGGCTGCAAATATGAAGCATTGGACAGTGTCTGAGTTCGTGACAGGGCAGAAACAGGTAATGTGTATGGCCGCACCCTATTATAATGCACTACCTGCGCCCTCTCACCAGCAGCAAAAGGATTTACAATCTGATAAGTCAGTCCCAGTTCACCACATGAATCCATGACTTGCACAATTTTATAAGGCCCCTTCCAATGGGGTGCCAACTTCCTGCGGCTCTCCACTGGGTTGTGGAGCCACACCATGGCACCTACATCATAAGGCCGGTGACGCAAGCCAACATCATGGTACAGTTTCTGATGGTCGTGAGCTGCCTCACTGTGCATCTGTGCACCACCAAAGGCAGAGTTCAGTCTTGTCAGCAATGAGGAAACAAATTCAGCATGTGACACTGACATTTGAGAGTAAGAGCACGAGTGGGCAACAGTACATCAGCGGGAACCCGTGCTTCCCGGCCATGGGTCAAGAAGAAAGGTGTGAAACGAGTGCTGGAGTGAGTCATTGTATTGTAAGCAAATGCCACATGCTTCACATAATCGTCCCATTCACCCCCGTAAGTCAGAAGCGTCTTAGCCAGTTGATCAGAGTCCGATTAAAGTGTTCAATCATACCATCCGATTTCGGATTGTGGTATTTGTGCGGATTTCGGCGTGGTGCAAGTCTTTTTAATGTTCAGAAGATGGCAGAGAGTCTGGACCACCTCCGCCTCAAACTGACGACCCTGGTCCGAATGCAAAGTCTCTGGAACGCCATGAAGTAAAACAGTCCTCAAACAGACAATGCGCTACTGTCTGTGCTGACTGATTGGGCAGGGGATACAAGTTGACAAATTTATTGAAATAGTCCTTGACGACTAATACATACCGGTTTCCTTTTGAAGTCACAGGTAGCCAAGATGTCCATAGCCACCCTTTCAAATGGCCGCACTGACTGGAATCCACCCATCGGCGCACGGTACGCTGGAACAGGACTGCGCCGCATCTGACATGCCTTGCACTGCTCACACCATCCCTTGTCTCTGTACATGGAAGGCCAGTAGCAAAACTGCCTTGCCCGTTCCCATACACACTCCGAAGAGAAATAGGCAGAAGCTGGAGCACCATGCAATTGCAACAGAATGTCAGAGATTAGTGCAGAGGAACAACTATTTGGACTACAGGTTTACTTGTGAGGGGGCAGTAAACTGAGCGGCATAACAGTCCATCGATGATAAAAAGATAGTTGAATTCAGTCCAAAGCTTCCGTAAGCACTGAGAAGCTCCTTGTGATTTTTTTCTGGATGGTCTTTGGGAGTGCTCCACCCAGCTCAAGGCAGTCTTAATGTCAGGGTCAACATTCTGCATAACTCTAATGTCAGATAAACTGTGGGACAACGCATTAAAGGGAGACATGCCATCCGAATTATTAGATGAGTTCTCCATAGTCACATCACCTGCCGAATCAACAACTTCAGGTGAACAGGAAATGTCAATGTCTGTTTGATCAGAACTCACCACATTCACTTGCAGTGCACTTTTAACACTGCCCTCCACCACGTCCATGTCAGATTCCTCAGGGCGGCGAGAAAGCGCATCCGCATTTTTGTGTTGGTGTCCATCTTTGTGTACAATGATCCAATTCAATAGATCAAGCTCCAGGATCCATCTTGCTCTTCTTCCTGTAGGGTCATCATCAATGGACATTTTTCTGAGAGCTAAGAGTGGACGATGATCTGTGATAATGGTAAAAGAGGCAAGTCCGATGTAGTGCTTGAATTCCTTTACTGCCCACACTATAGCCCACAACTCACAATCAAACGTGGACCAGCGCTTTTGTGTGGAATTCAATGTCTGGCTGGCATATGCCACCACGTGTTCACGCTCATCTCTGTCCTGCACAAGAACTGCACCGACAGCCATATTTGAGTCATCAGTGTAGATTTTAAAGGGCACACTGAAGTCAGGTAATATCACGACAGGCTCAGACGACAACATATTTTTCTGGTGGGTAAATGATTGGTCACACGCAGTGGTCCATACAAAGGGCACATTTTTACCAACAAGTTGGTTCAGTGGTGTAGCAAGTTTAGAAAAGTCCTTGACGAAATGTATGTAATAAGAACATAGTCCTACATAAGCTCTCACTTCTGAAGGAGAACAGGGAACTGGCCAGTTCAAAACCTTCTCTGTGTTCTTCGGGTCACGCTGAAGACCCTTTCGAGAAATTACATGGCCTATGAAAACTGGCAAGGTGGCATTTGCGTGGGTTCAGTCTCAACCCTGCGGACTGGATCCTTGAAAACACTTCTTTGAGGCTTGGCAGATGTTCCTCAAAGGTTTTATTGTAAATCAAAATATCATCGAGGTATACCATGCAGATATGCCACGGGAGCTCTCTAAGGACCAGCTCCATCAAACGTTGAAATGTGGCCGGGGCGTTGGAGACGCCCATCGACATAGATCTCCACTGATAGAGGCCCTGTCTCGTTGTAAAAGCAGTCTTTTCTCTGTCCTCCTCCGCAACTTTGACCTGCCAGTAACCGTTAGAAAATTCCAATGTGCTGAACCAGACAGCTCCTGCCAGCACGTCCAATGTGTCGTCCACTCTGGGCGGAGGATGAGAGTCTTTAATAGTCACACTGTTTGAACGTCTATAATCCATACAAAAACGCCAGGTGCCACACTTCTCTCTCACCAAAACAACTGGCGACGCCCAAGGACTACAGCTCTCCTCAATCACACCGTATGCAAGCAAACTAGCCACCTGTCTTTCTATCTCGTTACGTTTTTCAGGGGATGTACAATGTGCACGCAGTTTGATAGGTGCCTGCTCACCAGTTCTGATGTGATGTTTCACTAGCTTACATTTGCCATCATTCTGTTTTGGAGGGGCTGAAAATGTCATTAAATTCCAACAGCAATTTTGACAGTGCAGCTTTCTCGGAATCAGAAATGGGTGACCTATTCAGCAATACAGGAGGTGCAGCTGAGGCAGAGGTCACTGCAGCTACATCAGCCGGGGCCTGAAACAGCTGAACATCACAATCATCAATTGAGTATAACTCACCCAGATGCATCCCTTGTTTCAGTGAAACGTCATGTCCAGTAGGATTTAAAATCCGAGCCTTCGTCAGTGCGTTGTTAACTCCAGCCACTGTGTGAGCTACTATTAGACTGGAAGAATCTGCCACATTGGGTTCTAAGTATCCAAAAAAGTCACTTGCAACATGGGTTGTGTTAGGCAGACATACTTTAACAGGGCTCGAAATTGCGAAAATTTAATCTGCGCGACCTGAAAATATATTTGGGAGCATTTGTGCGAGTGCGAGAAATTGTTGTGGTTTGACTTGTTTTCATTTCTTTACGAAACTTTTGCTAGCCTAACTACTGCCCAGACTGCTGTGAGCTGATAGAGTGACAGTTTCGCCGTTCTCTCCAACATTACACATTACTAATTAAACTTGATCTTTACATTCTTAACTTTAATGTAGATTTTAGATATTAGCCGTCAATCACTCCCTGTCACTGACACTGCGCTCCGCTGAAACTCGGAACCAGCCGGAACCAGAATTGGCCATTAAGAAGCAAGATCAGTGCATTACTACAAAGAAATGCTGGGCCGAGGCATTTGTGATGCCATTTGTGATGCTCCTTAATATTCATTTGGTGCTCCTAACTTTTTGAAGTTGGGAGCACCAGTGCTACCAAGTAAAAAAGTTAATTCCAAGCCCTGATTATGTATAATAATTATGACCACCGTATTTCTGTTGTGCTCTTCTGAACTTTTTCTCAGAGAGATATTTTCTTTCAAACACGATGTGAAGCAGACGGGAAAGTTAGTTTTATCAAGGAAAATGCCAAAAGTAAGTGTTTTACTTCATTTACATTATGTGTAATATTACTTCATTATGATATTAATATGCTGTGTGCACCTAAACATTTCTCATAGATCTGAATTGCTGTGCAGTGCTGAGGTGGAGGTCGCTTTTAAAAGGGAAACACTAGAAGTAAGTGTTTTACTTCATTTACATTATGTATTTTATAAGATAATATTAGTTTATGATGACATTTATACATTCATATACATGACATCTGCTTGCTTTAATGGGCGCACACTGAACATTCAAGTCTGGAGCAGAAGGAGTTTCCATGGAAATGGGGCGGAAACTCAACTGTCCAGCAGCAAAACACGTCTCCCACTGTTGTTTTCACAAATCAGGGGCTTGAATATTACACAAATAGTACATACACGTGTTCCTGACACTTTCTTTCATGTAAATGACACACTTCTGTTGAATATTTACTTTATAGAAATGGTTTATTATCTTCAGAAAAAGTCTGTTAGCATCTGAACTGTAATGCTAACTATAAGAGGTAAGTTAGGTTAACTATTGACTTGAGCTCTTGTTTATGAAAGTCTGGGCTTTTAATGTCACCTTAATTAACGTTACTTGCTGTTTTGCTTTTTTTATATAAAGGTTTTGCAGGCAATTTGTCATTGGATGAAAGGAAGTAAGCTAATTTATTTAACCTAGAAGTATGCAATAAACAGTTAATCGGATACAAAATTAACATGGAGCGTGAAAATGAGCTGAAAGTACTTTAAGCATGTTTTGACCATTCATGGTAAACAAATATTGATTCCATTTGTCCTGTGACTTCAGCAGTTTCAGAAAAAAACTTCTACCACACAGGAAAAGTTCCTGATTTTAACATTTCTGAAGAGAGCTGCTGACAGATATAGAAAACACAGGTGATCTGAAAAAGCTTAATAAATTACTTTATATGTACCTTTCATAATATATTTAGCCTATATCACCACACATTTTCTTTTGCAAAATTATATCTATCTATATACTTTTATGTTTGTTTGCTTGTTACATATTTTAAAAGGACTTTAACATACAAACATAAGTAACACTGTATATGAGCATTAAATAAACCTAAAAATGTAAATTCTGTTATTAAACTGTATTGTTTTGTATATTCTATATATTATTTATTTTTCTTTTCTGCATTTCACTTTTGCTTTAGTTTACTTCTAATAAACCTGACATTGTATAATAAATATTGTTGACAGATTGTTTATGTTCCAGATTGTTTGTGTTCCTTCCTAGAATCTTTTATGCTAATGGCCGTGCACCAGAGTTGGAGCGTATCTCCTGTCGAAGAACATCTCTAGACATTATGAACCATATGACCAGTAAGTAATATCTTAAACATACACTACCATTAAAAAGTTTAAGGGTCAGATTTGTCATGTATTTGAAATAAGTCTTTTATGGCAACAACTGCTGCATTTATTTGATTAAAATACAGTAAATCTGTAATATTGTGAAATGACTATTTTCTATTTCAATATGTTTTAAAAAGTGATTAACCTGATTTTGCAGCATCATTATGCTTACACATTATGCTGGACGCGAGTGGCACGACACAACAAAATACAGTAGAACCCATTATAATCATTGATGCTGTCTACACTGGATATGGCGCGGTTCGACACAACAAATCCACTACAGTAAACTGCTACCGCATTCTATTTATGACAAATTACTTGGGAGCAGCAAATGAATATTAAGGAGCACCACGACTGCCAATTGAGCAGAACAGCCAGCACTCGGCCCAGCATTTCTTTTTAGTAATGCACCGATCTTGATTCTTCATGGCCGATTCTGATTGTTGATGTTTTTGCAAGCAAATGGGCTGATTCTGAAAGCCTTTTTTAAAATATTTATTTTACTCCTTAAGCAAAGGACAAGAATGAATGAAAATATGAGTACATAAATAAGATGTTTATTTTCTCTATTACATAGAGCCATTTAAATTAGAGGCAACCACTGCATTTTTAAACTGTCTACAGTACAAATAACAAAAAATAAATGACACAGTTCTTTCTTAGTCGTATTAAGTGCAAAAATAAGTGCAGCCATAATCAAAGTAGGCTACTCTCTCAATATTCAAAGTGCAAATAGAGACCGAATTTTTCCAAGCATGATAAAGTGCTACAGACAACTACACAACATATTATAGCTTACAGCTATAAGTTATGTTATGTAGCCCAATTTGCGCACATTGGGGAGTCGATCTCTAAACGTGTGGTATTAAAATTGCTTCTGAAGGCGCGTGCGAGTTTTACTTTCGGTTTCGTTTTAACGATGTCGCTAAACTCTCGGCGCTGCTGAGCGTCCATTCTACAATACAAGACATTCATTTAACAAAACAATTTGAAAGTGGGGGGACACAATCGGGATTTTGAAAAGTGTGTCCCCAGTGGAAATTACGCCCTTGCGTGAGTGGAACTCTGCTCTGTTATCATATTGTAAATCTCTCATTAGCAACAGGCGTTTTCCCTGAAACAATTAAAACAGCAGTTATTAAACCACAATTTAAGAAGCACAACTTGGATAGTTCAATTCTTAGTAACTATAGACCCATCTCCAATCTACCTTTCATGAGCAACATTTTAGAAAAAATCAGTTGTTAAACAGATAAATGATTTCCTTATGGGTAACAATATCTATGAAAAGTTTCAATCGGGTTTTAGACAAGGGCACAGTACTGAAACGTTGTAAATGATCTGAGAATCTCTATGGATATAAATAATATTTCTATACTTGTCCTCGATTTAAGTGCTGCGTTTGACACAGTTGACCATGATATACTTCTAAATCATCTTAAGGAATATATTGGTTTAACTGGGACTGTTTTAAATTGGTTTAAGACATATTTAAAGGGAAGGAAGTATTTTATTAGGGGACCATGTATCAGGAGTACATGATATTCATTTTGGTGTACCACAAGGTTCTGTACTTGGCCCTCTGTTGTTCTCTTTATATATGTTGCCATTGGGTAAAATTATTGCAGAGCATGGAGTCAGCTTCCATAGCTATGCTGATGATACCCAGTTATATATATCTGTAGGGCCAGAGGATCCAGGTGCGGTAAATAAACTGGTGAATTGTCTAGCGAGTGTTGTTTGCTGGATGAATAGAAATTTTTTTAAATTGAATGAAGACAAGAGTGAAATTCTCCTTGTTGGTAATGAACTGCAGAGGAAAAAGGTTCTTAATAGTCTGGGAAATCTGGCACTAAAGACTAAAACTGAGGTTAAAAATCTAGGAGTTATTCTTGATTCTGAGCTTACATTTAAGGCACACATTGACAATGTTGTGAAAACTGCCTTTTTCCACCTCAGAAATATAGCTTGTGTAAGACCATTTCTTAATCTTGAAGATGCTAAGAAGCTGACTCATGCATTTATCTTCTCACGTTTAGATTACTGTAATGCACTGCCTAAAAAACTATTGAAAGACTACAGCTTGTTCAAAACGCAGCTGCAAGAGTTGTTACTCATGCTAGAAGATTTGCACATATAACGCCTATTTTAGCAGACTTACACTGGTTACCAGTTTCTTTTAGAATTAATTATAAAATACTTTTATTAGTTTTTAAAGCTTTAAATGGACAAGCACCTTTATATATTTCAGAGTGTCTAACCGAGTATATTCCAAATAGACCCTTAAGATCATCAGGCTCCACCTTGCTAAACATTCCAATGGCAAAATATAAGAAATATGGACAAGCAGCCTTTTGTTTTTATGCTCCTAAGACTTGGAACAAGCTGCCCATAAATATTCGTCAGGCCTCCTCCCTTAATTTTTTTAAAAAGCAGTTAAAGACACACTTTTATACTCTGGCTTTTAGTTAGGGCGGTGCTGATTTTGTATCGGAGAGATTTGCAGGGTACCTCCTGGCTGACATGGTGCATTTAGTGGTTGGCTGATTTGTCATTGCTAGACCTTTTTATTATTATTATTATTTTTTTTATTTATTTTAAATTGCTGTCATTTGTTAAATTTGTATTATTCTTGTCCTTATTGCTATTTTTTTATTGTTCTTTTTATTGTTTGTCTGCTCTCTGTAAAGCACTGTGAGCTACATACAAATGTATGAAAAGTGCTATATAAATAAAGTTTATTATTGATGTGAATGTATGCCGTGTTGTACAGTATATTGAGACGGAGGCGCCAGAATTGCGTCTGACAGAATGTGCGCTGTAGCACGAAATATAGTATATTTCTTCAAAAGCAGATTGTGGAGACATTTTAATTGTCCACAATCAAAAATCGTCATATCACACTCCCCTAATTGCAATGTAGTTTGTGCAAATCAGGAACACAGGTTGGTCGAGAGAGAGGAAAAAACCCGGCTGGTTCCGAGTTTCAGCGAAGCGCAGTGTCAGAGACGGAGTGATTGACGCCAAATATCTAAAATCTGCATTTAAGATCAAGTTTAATTAGTTATGTAACATTGGATAAAACGGCGAAACTGTCACTGTATCAGCTCACAGCAGTCTGGGCAGTAGTTAGGCTAGCGAAAGTTTTGTAAAGAAATTAGAACAAGTCGCACCACAACAATCTCGAGGTCCACTTACATGCGTTTTGCTCCAACCTAGTGCAGTGCGCCTGAACAAACTAATCAAGGTCTTCAGTTTAATTATTTTTAACTATGGGTGTGTATCTCTCAGGTCCCTTGATCATTAGTCAGTGGTTAAAGGAGAACTACACTTCCAGAACAACAATTTACAAATAATCTACTCACACCCTTGTCATCCAAGTTCATGTCTTTCTTTCTTCAGTCTTAAAGAAATTATGTTTTTTGAGGGAAACATTTCAGCATTTTTCTCCATATAATGCACTGATCTGGTGCCCCGAGTTTGAACTTCCAAAATAGAGTTTAAATGCAGCTTCAAACGATCCCCAGCCGAGGAAGAAGGGTCTTATCTAGTGTAATGATTGGTTATTTTAGTAAAAATAATACAATTTAAATACTTTTTAATGTCAATTGCTTGTCTTATCTTGCTCATCCCGACCTCTGTTTTGTTCCGGTTCATGACAGTTAGTGTATGTCGAAAAACTCCCATCTCATGTTCTCCCTCAACTTCAAAATCATCCAATATCGCTGTTTTACCTTTTTTGTTAAGGGTGTTTGATCTTCTTTGCATGTTCACTTTCGCAAAGACTGTATCGGTTCTTCTGCAGCGATGTAGGATGATTTCGAAATTATTTTTCAAGTTGAGGGAGAAAAAAAAACGATTGGAGTTTTTCAACATACCTTAGCTGTCTTGAGTCAGAATACACCGTTCAGGGAGAGAAAGACAAGATGAGCGTTTGAGATTGAAAAGTATTTAAATTGTATTCTTTTAATGAAAATAACCAATCGTTTCTCTAGATAAGACCCTTCTTCCTCGGCTGGAATCATTTACAACCACATTTGTGATCGTTTGAAGCTGCATTTAAACTGTATTATGGAATTTAAAAATCAGGGCACCATATCAGTCCATTATATGGAGAAAAATGCAGAAATGTTTTCCTCAAAAAACATAACAACTGAAGAAGGAAAGATGTGAACATCTTGGATGACAAGGGTGTGAGTACATTATCTGTGAATCTTTGTTTTGGAAGTGGACTTCTCCTTTAAGGGATGTCTTAATCACAAAATTTTTACTGTGCACTGAAATGTGTGCTCCCTAAATAGCTGTGAAAACCAGGAAGCATCAATGCTCACTACGTTCCCTTATAGGAAGTTCTGAAGCTCAAAACTTAAGAGATAATTCACTACAAAATGACATGTGACCGATTTTAAAACACAAACCAATATCATATTTCAGCATAAACATACATCACTAGACAGGTAATGTCTAATCTAGCAAACATTTACAATTTATTTATGGCTTAAATCTTGCACATTCATGTAACAAAGTATTTATCATAATTCACTGTAAATAGCAATAAAAGAGAGATTAATTTTAATGCTGTGTGTAAATATCAGTAGTGATGCTATACAGTGAGGATGGAAATAGTCACCAGTGTGTAGTGAGCCACTGTCCTTATCAGTGTCTGAATTTGTGAACACAATTTATCAATTCACAACCTAGCAAACTATTAACGTAATTGAGACGGACCCTCTGTATGGCAGTGGACCTTGAGGGCCAGAGTTTGGAAGAACCCCTGACACACTAATTAGTTAATAATCACTCATGAAGAATGAGGACACTTTCATTTGAACAGAAATCTGACTCCTATTCAGTGCTGTTATTATTTTCTATTTCCTTTTATGTCAATCACAGCTAAATAAAACCAAAATCCATTCAGCCACAGGTCACTGCATCTTTTGCTGTGTAAGTTTTTTTTTTTTTTTTAAATGTCAGACACATTCTCAGTATTTATATATGTTTCGGCTTTTATAACCATTGTAGGGATCACTGTTTCAGTACAGTTCTTATGTACAATCCATTTAACATTTCAGCAGCTGAATTCATTTAGTACTTGCATAGTAATTTTAATTGTACCACATTTGTGATGCATATATAGGAAGTGACATTAAACTGTTGAAAATTCTAGAAAACTGTTCTCATGCTGTAAATCAGTTCCCACTCTTTTGTTTATGTGTTTTTGTTTTTAACATTTACATTTTGGTTCTTGTTTCCTTTCTCATTTTTAGATGCTGGAGAAAAAGCAGCCAGGCTGAAGCATTTACAGTGGAATCTTTTGTCGTGGCTCAAAAATCCAGGATTGGGATGGTGGAAGGATCAGAAGAAGCAGAAGATCAGAGATCAGGCAGAGATCTACTGATGCCCCTGAGGGAAACAATTAACTAATGTGTTAGTTAAACCAAACATTTTCAGTACTCACCTTCATGTCTTTACAAACCTGTAAAACTTTTGGAAAGGTAGTAAAGACAGCATTAAAGTAATCCATGTGACTCCAGTTGTTTAACCTTAATTTTATGAAGTGATGTAAATGGTTTATATGCACAAAAAACATTGCATTTTTATTCACACACAAACAAAAATCTTATGGAGCTTTTGTGAAAATGCGTTGGAGATACCTAATGTATGAATAAAGACGTAATTTTGTTGTTGTTGCTGTTTTTTGCATACACAAGGCATCTTTTAAAAATATCTTTATTTGCATTCTGCACAAAAGTTTCTTATGGGTTTGGAGTGACATGAGAGTAAGTAATTAATGGCAAAATTGGCATTTTTTGGGTGAGATGTGTTCTAATGTGGTTAGAATTGGTCATTGTCCTGTGTTATAAACATTTTCAGTACTTCAAAGATTATTGTTTTGAAAAATCAGTTTAAATAAATACTGCTCCTTTGAAAGACCTTCATACACCAAGGAATCCTTTATACCCACATGAGTCTTCACACTGGAGAGAAGACTTACACCTGCAAACTGTGGGAAAACGCTGAACCGGAAAGGACATTTTCAGACTCACATGAGAACTCACAATGGACAGAAGCCCTTCACATGCGATCAGTGTGGAAAGGGTTTCATGCGTAAAGAAAGCCTTAATAATCATATGAGGATTCACTCAA
This sequence comes from Cirrhinus mrigala, assembly GCA_036247105.1. Classification (NCBI taxonomy): domain Eukaryota; kingdom Metazoa; phylum Chordata; class Actinopteri; order Cypriniformes; family Cyprinidae; genus Cirrhinus; species Cirrhinus mrigala. The sequence goes on from CM070010.1 coordinate 7,907,651, forward strand.
GAGAGAGCTGCTGTATATGTCATCGGTGTGGAAAGAGTATGGTATTCGCCTTAAGAAACACATAGTGATTCACACTGGAGAGAATCTGCTAATCATTTAGAGCTCTTTGAAGCTGCATTTAAACTGCATTTTGGAAGTTCAAATTCAGGGCACCAATGACAAGGGGGTGAGTAAATTATTTGTAAATGGTTGTTCTGGAAGTGGAGTTCAATTAATGGAGTTTATTTAATACATTTCCAGTTCATTCAATTAATTAGACATGCTCTTTGATTAATACAATTTTATTTAACCATTAAAAAAAAATTTAATTAAAATTTAAATGGAAAAAAATGGAATCCAGAAAAATTAAAGTGGAAAAAATGGAATTTGGAAAAAATAAAATAAAACAGAATTTGGGAAAAAATAAAACAGATTTCACAGGGCCCCACATACAGCAAATTTCGAGAGAAATAAAACAAGGAAGTTATTTAAATGCAAAACTGAAAAACCACAATTCACAAGTGCGTATTGAACCGTGGATGTTGTATCGAACAGTTCAAGATTATATTGAGCATCCCTAGTTTTAATGCTTTAAATGTTTTGATGCATCTTGTTTTGTCTCTTTTTTTGCTTTAGACCAGATGGTGCTGAAAGAGTCAAGATCAGAATGAAACAGAAGAGAATGAGAAACATCATGATCTCATAACAGAAAGACTTTCTTTCAAAAAAGAACTCAGAAGACAGCAACTAGTCAAGTCAAGTCACCTTTATTTATATACCGCCTTTAACAATACAGAATTGTGACAAGGCGGCTGTACAGTATTAAATAGGAAACAGTACATCAACAATGCCAGAGGCAACAGTAAACACTCACTTTTTAGGTAAAGGTAGTTAATCAAAAACAATATAATAAAATGCAATATTGTGTTAAGAGAAAGTGTCCCCAACTAAGCAAGCCAGAGGCGACAGCGGCAAGGAACCAAAACTCCATCGGTGACAAATGGAGAAAAAAACCTTGGGAGAAACCAGGCTCAGTCGGGGGGGCCAGTTCTCCTCTGGCCAAAGTTCCCGTGGTCTTGTGCCGACAGCCGTCTAGGTGATGTGGTCTTTAATGTGGATCCGTCTCTGGGGCTCATCTAGTTGATGTGGACTCCACTGACATTCAGAGCTGTAGAGGTCGTCTCTAGGTGCTGATCCACCATCTGGGCTGGGTTCAGTCTGGATCCGGGGGACTGCAGTGACCATCTGATCTGGATCCGGACTGGATCTGGTGGTTAATGTGACCTCGGAATAAGAGAGAAACAGACTAATATTAGCATAGATGCCATTCTTCTGATGATGCACTGAGTACATCGGGTGTTATGGGAAGTGTTCCCGGTTCCGGTTGACCTAATTAGTGCAGCCTAACAATCAAAACAAAAATAAGAATATGTTGATTTGTTATGTGTAAGCAAGGTTAAAGAGATGGGTCTTTAATCTAGATTTAAACTGACAGAGTGTGTCTGCTTCCCGAACATTGTAGGGTAGATTGTTCCAGAGTTTGGGCGCTAGATAAGAAAATGATCTCCCTAGAAAACTAGAAAATGCTTCACC